>PVKB01001139.1:281205-361205 GCA_004027205.1 Ctenodactylus gundi | reverse complement strand
TGCAAATTTGGTCTTGAAACTCTTATGCCACATTGCTTTTTTTCTTCCTTTCTGTCTCTTGCTTTTTCTTCTTTTCTCTCTTCCTCCTCTTTCTGCCTGTCTTTGGGCACTTAAGAAGCTGAGTAAAATGAATTCTGATCTCTCCATATCCAGAGCTTCTGCCTCCAGTAATTCAATGAACCACAGACTGGGATCTTTAGAAATTTTATTTCATCTGTGGAAATTTTATGTTGTCTGCCTCAAGCATTTACAAACTTTTTCTCTTATTGTTACTCCCTAAAACCGTAGTATACCAACTATTTATGTAGCATTTACATTGTATTAGGTCTTGTAAGTATTCTAGAGATGATTTAAAATAAATGGGAGGATTATGCCCAGGTTATATATAAATATAATATCATGTCATGTAAGGGACAGGAGCATCTTCAAATTTTGGCCTGAGAGTGGGATAGTCCTAGAACCAGTACTAGGCTGACTTACTAATTCTTAATGCCCTCCCCCAGCCCCGCTTCTTCTTCTTCTTCTTCTTTTTTTTTAAAAAGTCCCATAGTTTCTTCTCGTTTCTTCTCCTAATCTAACTTTCACTCCATCAACCCCTTGCATGTGTACAGGCTAGCTTTCTTTATGGATGGGCCAGGGGGCTGGATTCCCTCTTCCCCTAGGTAGAGCTGTACTTCCTGTGAATCTGAGGATGGGCTTGAAGGCAGGCAAACTGCTGGGCTGCAGACCAGCTCTGCCATCTGCTAAGAGATCTGGGACACTATTGCAACCTTTTTTTCTATATTTGTAAAATAAGAATAATAATAGTATCCACCTTTGTGGGACATTTTGGGAATCAGATAAATTCACAGGGTTAACATCCCTGAAGTGCTTCTGTCTGCATTGACCATGCTATATCCTCCAGCACTGTATTTGGTCATGTAGAAGGAGTAGCTGGACTCCAGAGAGGGGAGACCTGGACTTCCACAGAGGGCCTTAAAAGCTGGCAAAAGTGTGAGAAGGTGGCCTGCCACCTTGCAAACCTCAGGTGGGTGGTGGATCCATTTTACAGAGATGAATTGTTTTGCTAGAAGCCACACAGCATGATGTTTTGAGCTTTGGGAGTCTTCATTCTATTGAAATTACCCTTTTATATGTGTCTTGAAATGGAACAGATGGCCTGGATGTGTGCTCTGTGCAGTGCTCACAACACCACGTGCTCTTGTTGTCAGGGTCAGTTGTTGGCCAGTGGAAAGAAGCATGGGCCAGGCTGGCTGACAGTGTCATGAACAGGCACTCGTTGGGTCCATCCACTTGTATGATGACAGCCTGTGGATGCCAGAAAGTCCCAGAGGAATTTGGGATCTCTGAAGCTTGCCTTACTAGATGAAATGTGTTCCCTTTGGTTTTTCTAGAAGGCTATATCAAATAGTAGATTTCAGAGCTGGAGGAATGGCACAGTGATTAAAGTGCTCACCTTGCAAGCACAAGGTCCTGAGTTTGATTTCCCACCACCACATAAAGCTGGGCATGGTGGCACATGCCTGTAATCCCAGCACTTGGGAGGCTGAGGCAGGTGGCTTTTCCTAAGACCAAGCCCATCCTGGGCTGTACCAATAAGTTGAGGACTAGCCGGGGCTACAGAGCGAGACCCTGCCTTAAAAAGAAAACAAACAAACAAACAAACAAAAAAATAGATTTCTTTGGGTGTGAGCTTTTTTTTCACCTTTTGGTCCTGGGGGTTGAGCCTAGAGCCTTCACACTGAAGCACATCCCCACCTGACCTGTTTTTATTTTTGATTTTGAGACAGGGTCTCTCTGCATTACTAAGCATCCCAGGCTGGGTTCAAACTTCAAATCTTTCTGTCTCAGCTTCCCAGAGTTCTGGGATTACAGGCCCATACTACTGGGCTCGGCTTGGATGACAAGAATTCTTAATTCCCTAGAGCCGTCTTCCTGAGAAAATATCCTTTTGAGCAAGCATTGTTACCTACTGTCATCTTTCTCAAGCCTACAAATTTCTGATGACAACTTTTCTTCTCTGGAAATCCTTTGACAGTCAAAGGCACAGTGGGGGTGTTATCCATCCTCTTTGTGGGCTGCTTTGAGGGTACCATCACAGCTCCTGACTTTCCTTTGAATGTGACCTTTGAGAAGTGGCAACTGTTATTTTGAGAATGTCTATAGTGCCAGTGCCAAGACACTAAGTGCCAGGTACTAACTTTGGGTTTGTGTCAGTTATTAGCCTCCTTTTAAACATTTATTCCAGGCATTCTGCTTTTTAGTAGATCATCTAAACCCCTTTACAAAGTTTCTTTCTTAGTCAGACCCTTCCCTCTGCTGTTAAGTCCTTGAGTGTCAAATCTTGTTGGAAGAGCCAGCCACATCCAGTCTTGGGAATACCAGGGACTCTTGGGTAACTAAGCACCTGCCTGCCCTTGCACATTGGTCCTGGCACAGGCCCTGCCACTGGGCCACACACAGGCGCAGTGATCCTACTGGGATTGCCCCATTTTGGGTTTTCTTGAGATTCTGGACCCCTCCACTCTGACCAGCACCCAGTTTCTTCAAATGATATGAGTACTTGGGCACCCCCAGGCAGCCATGCTCTGAGAAGGCCTACTTCCCCCAGCATACATGATAAGCATGTTTTCCACCATGTTTTCTCAGAGGTTGTCCACACAGGATCAGCTGCAGCTGAGGATTTTTGTGGTCAGGGAAGAAATGAATCACCCTCTTCTTTGTGTCTCCTGCTAACCACTGGAGACTTCATGGATAAACTTGTGGGCAGTGGTGGGACACTGTGGTGGAGGGGTGTAAACAGAGATGAGTTTAAGTCAGCTGACCTTGTCACTTATTACATGTCGAAGGCAGGATTGCCTCTTTCCAGAATCAGTCTTGAATAAGCCCCTTAGACTGACAGTCAGCCATCTAGCAGCATTTGTTTGGCAGAACACTGAAAAAGACTTAGAGATACAGTTGCCATCTGCTGGGGGAGATGGTTTTGTTGTGGGAAGTGTCAGGGCAGCGTGATTGATGCCAGATGTGCCCAGGTATGAGAGGAGGGGTGGCTGAGGCCACCAAGGAAGGTGGCAGGTTGGGGACTCCTGTGCTCAGGCCTCAGTGGTGTGTGCAGTTTAACTCCTCCCCACTACTCCTAGCAGTCTATAACAGTGGGACTGGGTGCAGTATTGTTGGGAACCAGGAAACAGGCTGGTATATTTGAACAAAGGATCTTGAGAAGTAGTAGATACTACACACTTGCTTTAAGCACTGCAACAAATGCTTCGTCACATCATCACATCTGATGGTCACAACTACTCTATTTGCCTTACTGCAAATGTGAAAACCAGATGCAAAGACTCAGGTTCACTTCCCTAAGGTCTCACGGAGGTCTGGTTTATTCTAGCCTGTATGCAGCAGGGGTGGCTGAGGGTATCGGGCCTGGAGTGCCAGTTAAGTGAGAGCATTTTATTTCCCAGTTGATGGGGAGTTAGTGAAGCATCTGAGCTGAACTGTACGCTAAAACTTTAAATACAGGGGTTACATTTCCTGAGAGTGGGTTGAGTCTGGGAGTGGGCAAGCAGGATACAGTTGCTCAGGAATCCATGTGGAGGATGGAGGATGGGAATCTGGAGGAAGGAGAGAAGACAAGAAATTAAGATGAGCAAGTGGGAGGAGATAGGTAGGGGCTGGGGAGCATGCAGGGAGATGAAGGAGCAGCTTTTGTTTCTGTATTTTATTAAATGAGGCATAATTGAGTCTGAAGGAGAGGAGGTGATTGTGATTGATGACAGGCAGCCCATCTGCCAGCTGTGAACGCCTGGCCAGAGGTCTTCCTAATGAGGGGATGGGGCAGTGATGGAGATGGATCCCTGGTTGATTCCTAGGGCAGTTAGAATAGCTGGAGTGGGAAGGTGTGTGATAGAGGCTGAAGTAGAGGACTGCAGGATGCTAGAGCCAGCTTCAGTCATGTGAACATTGCTTGGTGATGTAATCTTGATGCTTTTGCTCTTACCTCAGCATCTCCTAGAGATTCAACACTATGGTGGGCCAGGTTCCCAGGTGATACCCACGTGCTAGTCCACAGACCATGTTTAAGGTACCCTAGTCTGGTGGCTGGGCTTTGCATGGACCCCATCCCTCCTTACTTTGTGCCCAGGTGGGGCCTTAGAGGAAACCAGGTGAAGCAGGTGGAGTAGGGTGTGGAGTAGGCCACAATATTTTAGGGGCTTTTTTCTTTGCTTGGAGTAGGGTATAGAGTAGACCACAATGTTTTTGGTTTTTGTTTTGTTTTGTTTTGTTTTGGTTTTTTTCTTTGCTTGGACAGAGAAGTACCGGGAGTCTTATCTGAAGGGTTGGGATGGAGAGATGCAGGAAATGAGTCGCCCAGTGCTTCAGGAAAGTCACAGTAAGGGCCAGCCAATGTGGATGGGACTCTGAGGCTCAGACTGCAGGGTAGAGTTAGCCCTGTAAGGCACGCCTGTGGCTATGGGAGGAGGCCTAGAAAGCTGAAGATGTAAAAGACTACTGAGTTTAAGTGCTGTTGCCTCCTTTGGTATAGAGTAGCCTTGAGGGGGGTGACTAGAAGTAAAGACTTTGGAAAATAGCAGTAGATCCCTCTTCGTATATCTCTTATTGCCAGGCCAGGGGGCTGTGTCTTAGGCTGTGAATGGGTTTCCTAGTTGAAAGTATTTTTTTCAGACTCCCTTTGAGTCCCTGGCAATGTTTGGAGGTCTAGCTGGGGGGATGAAGTATTAATAGCTGTGATCCTTCTTTTGATTTGGGAAGCTTGGTTCTGGCATAACCAATCTGGTTGACATCTTAAACACTTTCAAGGATAGAGTATGGCATTGGTGGGGAGAATCTGTGATGATTTAGGAGTGCTATGAATTTCTTGGCTTCAACATTTAATTTCTCATTCCCCTTCTTGGTCTGTCTTCCTTCATGAAAGATTCTGGAGTTGGTGGTCGTGTTGAAAAGAAGCAAATGTAGCACAGTATTGTAACCTGGTGAATAAACTCCACAGCTGAGGAGTCATCTGAGCTTCTGACAGGGCCCCTGTGTCTTCCATCTTCCTCTAACTCTCCACCATGTCCCCAGAACCCCACAGGAATACAGCCCTGCTTTTTGCACACCAGCTGCTGATGGCCATTGTGCTGCAAGCAGATGAGAAGACACAGATGTTTTCTTGCCTGTTATTGTGTCAGACATGATCCTGGGGACCCAGTTCTTCCCAGGAGTATGAATACAAATTGTAACCGCCAAGAGAGATGGCTGCTGCCACAGTTGATTTATCCTGACCTTGGGAATTCACAGGCTGATGCAGAAAGGGGAGTGGCTATGTATATTCCTCTGCTGAGCCCTAGGAGGGTGGTTTTTGGGGCTTTGAATTGGCATCTTAGATACTTTGTTTTCAGTGTTCGTAGAAAAAAATAATATATATATATATTCATTCTCCCCTCTTCAGGTCACCAGGACACAGATAAAAGCTTTCCAGATATCACTGCAACCACATCTCACCTGTGATGCAGAAGCACTCTTAGAAATGTGTCCCTGTCCACAAAGTTGGACCTTGTACCAGGTCCAGTAAAGACGCCAGGACATTATTTGTGACCTTGATTTTGATTTTTTTGTAGGTCTTGGATTTTCTAAATATTTGTGGTCAGTGAATATAAAGGGAATCTTAGACATCCTGATGTCATGAGATATATTTAAGTTATCATCCTCAGGTGATAAGGCTTGTTCTATCTGTTAGGAGAACCTTGAATCACACCTTTCCGTATTTACCAGAAACATCTTGTAGGGACTACTGTATGATGTTACATTGGAAGAGACTCCTACAGCAGAAGTCCCCAGGCCACAGACCAGTAGCGGCCTTGAGAGGACCTGGCCACCAAGAAAGATGAGCATTCTGTAGAAGGTGAGAGGTGAATTAAGCTCTTCCTCCTGTCAGCATGCTGTTCTAAGGTGCTAATGCCTCTGTTGACCTGACAGGAGGCAGAGCTGTGCTCCTCACTCTTGTCCTAAAACTGCTTTCCTTTTCAATGCTATCCTCCAGCAACCTAATTGCATAACAAATGACCCCCACTCACCCTCTCCCCTCATCCTTGGGAGGATTGTCTTCAGTTAAACTACTCTGGTGTCAAAAAGGTTGAAGGTGACTGCCCTGTGGTTAATCTTTCTGAGGACAATGTATCAGATAGGTCTGGTCCCCCTGTACTCAAAGCCTGGGAGGTTTAGGTACTTGGCAGTGATTCTGGCTTCTACCTACATACATGAGAGCTGCTTTGTAATTCCTGAAGGGAATAGATATGTGTTCCCCTTGACTGAATCTTCTCAGTTTCTCGGCTTCGTGTCCACGGAGCTGAAGTCACAGGCTGGAAAGGAACATCCTGTGACAGTGCTCAGGCTGTGGCCATGCCTGCCAGGTAGGGAGCCCCCCTAAATGGGAACTATGGTGGTTTTCATACTGAGTGGTGTTTGTGTTTGTTTCCAACTTACTCTACTCCCATTCGGCATTTAGGCACACTATAAAACCACGATTTCTCATTGGCAGACTGGGTTGGATGTGAAGTTTCAGGTTAGGTTTAGGTGCTTATTTGGGGCTCACTCACTATGGGGGCCTGCATCCGTCTACTGCTTATGCCTGGGACAGATGCAGTCTCTTTCTTTGTCATCTTGTGTTTCCCAACCACAGATGACTCCTGTGTGTGAGTAATCCCCTGGAGGTGACTGAGCTAAGGCAGTGTAGTCTTGGGGCTTTGCAGAGACATGGTCAGTTATCCTTTCTGACAGTATCTTCTGTGCTGATGCCTTCACACACCTTTCTTAGGATATTTTCTAATTATCATTCCTAATTAACTATTATTACTGCTTAGAGGTCAACTATTTTTTAATCCTCCCAACATTTTAATCATGTTCCTTATATTTGTGTCATTAATTACAATTGATGACTTATCGCAGGATGAGAGCTCCTAGGTCTATAACTTGTTGCTCTTCCTATTTTGGGAATGATTTTAGTGGAAGCAGTTACTGCTTTTTATAGATCCTTGGAGCTTTTCACTGAATGTATGCAGAACTGAAAAGAAATGTTTGAATTTTAGAAAATAGTGAAATTCAAAGTTGGAAAATGCCACTTCATTTCAGTGTCAGTGTGTCTTGCCTGTCTTTATGTAGAAGTTCTTCACCTGTGCCATTTTTGCCCCCAAAGGTATTTTGGGGATGTCAGGAGGCATGCTTGACTGATTAACCAACGGGACAGGGTACTGACATGGAGGGATAGAGGCCCAGGATGCAGCTCCACATCGGACAGTGCCCAGGATGGTCCCGCAGTCAGGAACTGACCAGCTCAGTTGTTAGCAGTACTGGGGTGGAGGAGTGAAACTTTAGCCCTGGATGGAGTCCAGAGACCACTTCCATTTTGAAGTTCTTCTTGGTCACTTTAACTTTAAATAACCATTTTCTGCACTCTTCTTACCTGCCTCATTCCTTCCACATAGAACTCTTTCTTCTAATTTTGGTATTTATGATGTTTGTCAATCACCCAGACATACCTTCTCTCTCCCACCCCAGCTCCCTGTCTTCTCCGCACAGTTTTGAGTATGGCTGGCGTTTCATGCCTCTCTTTACCTGCCGGGCAGAGCAGCAGACACCATTTAAGTCCACCTCCTGTCAGGGTTGGCTGACTCCTGCTCATTGAAATCCTCTGCAGGCAAATAGTGAGCATCTCTTCCACCACACCACCAGGTGCGTTCACCACTTGTCCATCTGGTGGCTTTTATTGTCCATAAATCATGGAAAAGCTATCAGAGGAGCTCTTTGTTGTCAGGGACCAGAGCTGGACTCAAGAAACCATTGAAGAGGCACAGGGACCCCCTATTCCACTTGTGCCCTTTCCACCCACAAGAGCAGCCAGCTAACCATGCATCTCAGATCTACTGATGCCTCTCACTGGAAGTGGGCTGGAGAACTCTTTCTCATAAGATTAGACCAAATTCAGGTTAGATAAGTTAACTCGTGACCTATTCTGCTCTATCTGCTTGTTAACACCTGAAATGTGGGGCTTTTGTCCTTGGGTGACATTGAGGAGGAACTTCAGGTTACAACTGAAATGAGCTGAGCACCCAGGAAAGATGCTTCCTGCTGGTGTTGCCCTCACACATTGTTGACACTCTCTGACCCTGTTGGCACTGGTTGTTTTAGGTCTTTGAAGAACAGCTTAGGAAGAATGAAGACATTCTGAGGTTGTCCTGTGATTTCCTGGGTCAGAAGTGCCCTGCCTTGAGGATAGAATGTACCTGTCATTCCTCGACTGACTGGCAGACCTGGGTCAAGACCTCTTTTACAAGTCCAAAAATAGCCTTGAGCTTATAAAATAAGAAAATTAGGGACCGTGAGGAGTTCCACTGAATGTTCCGGGCAGGAGACAATGCTGAGTTATGGGCCTATAGAAGCTGGACATTGTGATAAATCTTGAATCAAACTACTCAGTCTTACGGATCTGATTTGAGGCTCATGTTGAAAGGTGAAATACAAATATATGAATCAAACATAAATGTCCTTTTGCATCTTGTGTGTGTCTGCCAGTCAGCTAGCGTCCAGAAGATAGCCTTTAAAAGACCCCATGGAGGAGTTCTTTGTTGGCCCTGGCTGGGCTGTATGTGCAGAGGCCAGGCTAGATTTCTGGTTGGCTGGCTTCGTTGCCAACAGACTGGTTCTGCTAAGAGACTGCGAATGTGATTACTAGCTGTCAGGTTATTTGGAAAGTCAGCTTGCAAAGCAGATGGCTCTGCTGCTGACTACCAGAGGTTTCCTTTAAATAAGGCTTATCAGCTCTCCTAACTAATGCTTGCAAAATAATATTCTCATGGAGGATGTTTATAGGCAGCTAGAAATGGCTCTGGACCGAGAGTCATGGAGCAGGGCCAAAGAATC
Organism: Ctenodactylus gundi; assembly: GCA_004027205.1. Lineage (NCBI taxonomy): Eukaryota > Metazoa > Chordata > Mammalia > Rodentia > Ctenodactylidae > Ctenodactylus > Ctenodactylus gundi. The sequence goes on along the minus strand of PVKB01001139.1, from coordinate 352,289 downwards.
TCATAAACTTGAACTGGGGGAGGGAGGCCAGCAAGGAGGGAAAGATGGGATGGGTGGGTCAGACTGTTCGGGATCCTCTCTTGTCCTTACTTCCCAGGCGGTGGCAGCCCCTGCAGGGTTGAGGCACTGCCCCCCTGCTGTTTGCTGTGGTTGTAACAGTGAGATCAACTACACACCTTTTATTTTAAAGTCAAAATGGTGGTAATGCTGTATGGCATGGAAGAACTTAAGAAATGTTGTCTAGGACCATCAGTTTAAAGAGTCACAGGAAAATAAAGCGGAATGCCTCTTAGACATGTGTAGTATGATGATCTTTTTCTTTTTAGAAAAGGCAGGTCTGGCTTTGTGAGAGGGGATTTAGATTTCGGAGTGACAGGCTCCCTGAGCATGTGTGTTCTGCGCATAGGGAGAGCCCATGTCTCCAGGACAGTAGGGAGAGGTGATTTTCTATGACCAGGCTTTTCAACCCAGATGGTCCGGCCTGACACGGGAGTCTTTATGAGTGGGATGGAAAATCATCGCTTCCATCTGGGGCAGAAAGTGCTGAAAGATAGCAAACACTGGCTGTGGGAGAAAGTAGCTCCCTGGAAGATTCCGTGTCATCTAAGGTGGATCAGATGGATTCTTCTACTGTGCAGCTTGCCTCCTAGTATGGCAACGCACAAAACCTGGGGTGGATTGGAGGCGCAATTGCAGTAACTGAGCATTAACAGTCCTGTACTTGAGCTTCAAAGGAACGCTATTTTATTTAACTTTCTACTCTTGGGACTGTATAGATACTCCAGGAAACAAGCAAAAATATATCTGCATGTCTTAATTATGGACCAGCTGCTTTCATATTAAAGTTTATGTTCACGTATGAATGTTACATGGTCTCAAATGGTGGGACCAGACACCTAGCTAAGTTAGGAACCCTGGGCTCTACTCCCACCACTCTCCTGGCAGGGTCGTCTTTCTTCCTGTGAGCTCCAGGTCTTCTGCTTGCACACTTGATGACTCGATAGCATGCACAGCTGCAGCTGTGAAGTGGAAGTGCTTGCCAAGTGTGGGTGCTCATTTGTTAGAGCATCCTGAGCTCTGTGGTCATGTGTGGGGTTGTTGGCTTATTACCTGTACTTTTACCTCCCTGTCTTTTTATGATAAAATCGCTTAGCACTGGTAATTTTTTTTACAAGTTTATAAATAGTCTTTTAGGACAGAGAACCCCGAGTTGTCACTGTAGTTTCACAATGGTCCTTGATATATATTTGGTGAATAAATGAACCAGTGAAAGAAAGAAAGAATGAATATTTGCTAAGAATGCATCCTGGTAGTATCAAGAAATTGTTTACTTTTCTTAGTGTCAGGCCCTGCAATATTCTCCTTTGTCTTGCTCTTCATTGTCAACAAGCAGAATGTTGACACTTGCTGAGACAAAAGAAACGTCCTTAGTACAGGAGTGGGCCAGGTACTGTGACTGCAAAACCTCAAGTTCCATTCCCACTGATGAGCCCTGGGGGATACAGCTACCCTCTAACCTGATGGGCTCCAGGGATGGGGTTCTGATAGCTGCTTTTTGCCTGGTTCTTTCTGTAGAAATTGGTGTTCTTGAGGATTATTAAAGAGGGCTGCTTTATTAAAATGTAAAAATTGAGATGGATCTGTCCTGGGGACTTCATCTTTCAGTGAAAATTGAGATGGATCTGCCCTGGGGACTTCATCTTTCAGTGAGGACATGCTGGAAGTTCCACTCCCAGCCCAAGGAACAGATGATAGACTGATCTTGAGACTCTCTAGTGGTAGAAATTATATTGTCAAGGTAGAGGTCTCTGCAGTGGTCAGATGTGTTTTCAGGTATATATATATTTAAAAACCAGCTAGTAGACTATTTTATTGAACATGAAAATGTCATTTTACACCCAGGCAAGCATTCAGATTATTGAATTGTAAAATCTTTCAAAAGAAATCTTATCTGATTCATCTTATGTCATTTTCAGTGCCATCAACACAATAGATACACCAAAATTTTTGTCTGAAGATTAAGGAAAATTGTCACCAGTGTGCCCGCAATCAGTGAGACCCAGAGTAATGCTTTCTCCTCCCTTGCCACCAGCACTTTACCTAGAAGCAGCTTCCAGAATCTGCCATTTCCAGACCTAGAGAAGGCTGGGAAAGCATTCCATTTTGATTATTGGACATATTTATTTTCCTTCTGGAAATTTTGAGACAGGGTCTCGTTCCTGTAGACCAGGATTGCCTTTGAACTCATTATATAGGGCAGGCTGGCTTGAAACTCATGCCACTCCTCCTGCCTCACCCTCCTGAGTGCTCTTTCCGAACTTTTAAACAAGCATGAGGAGCTTTTGTGTTGATACAGCGATACCATGCTTCATCAGATGATATCCAAGCCTCTTTTCTGTGGCAGCCAGGAGGCAGCAAATGGGATGGTTAGGTTGAAGAGAAATTGAGCTTTATTCATGGTGACTGCTTAGTGCTTACTGAGAATACTTGGGCCCGGGTGGTTCGTCAGGTTTGTTCTCCCATGAATGTTCGAAGTTCAGGTGCTCTTACCTTTATCCTCATCTTACTGGAAGAAAGACTGAGGTGAGTAGTAAGTGGACAGGTGTGGTTTGGACATGGAATTCCCACAGCGCTCCAGTAAATACTAAATCCTCCTGCCTGTTGTGTTGGGCAGCAAGTGCTTAAGTGTAAGGAACCTTTGCCCACGCATTGGGAATATAACTAAAAATCACTTCAGGAGGCAAAACGGTGGCCTGTTCATCAGAGGGCGGTGGCACATCGCACATGGGAGCAACTGCCTTTGTGTCATTTTTGGCTCTTGTCTTCCTGGGAGTGTGCTTGTTCCGGTAAAGATGGAGGATAACAGATACCAAAGATAGCTAGGGTTTTTATTTTTAACAAGGCATTTATTTGAGTTGCATCTTCTTAAAAACTGCGTGGTTAGGAGAGACTCCTCGACAAGCTTGGAGTGAGACGTTTTGCAGACCCAGCTGGAGTGTATGAGTAAATTTAGGGAGCCAGCTGTCCGCTTCAGAGGCTCCGGTCCGTACGGCGGCGATCCACCTCGGTGTTTACACTTGCCGACAGCATCGCTGGCCGCCGCCGCGTTCTCGGGACTCTGCCGGCCGGGCAGGCGCGCGGCCCGGGATCAAGGCACCGTGGCCCCCGCCCCGCCCCGCCCCGCCCCGGCGCGTATTTCCATTTTAAACAGCCATCCGCCCGCCCCTCTGCCGCGGCCAGCACAGCTGCCCGCGAGCCCTGAGCCCAGGGAGAGAGGAAGAGGCTGCCGAGCCACCGAACTGAGCTGGAAGGCTCGAAGATGCGCACGGGCCCCGCGCCTTAGACAATGAAGCCTCGGGCGCCGCCGCCCGCCCCGAGCCCCGCGTGCCGCGGCTGCACCTGCCTTCGGGGCCGTCCCGGCGCCTGACCATCCGCTGCGCCGGGACCCCCCTCACCCCCCCGACGCATGGCTTGGCGCCCTCCATCAGGACCCCGGCGCGGCGGCCGAGCGGGCACCAGGGTCGTCATTCCCGCCGCCTGAGAGAAGTGGCCCTCGCTGCGAACCGGGGGGCGTGGGGCCTCACTTCCCGCCCTCCCGCTTTCCCAGCCTCGTTCAGCGAACGCCCTGATTGCGCCTCCCGCCCGGCGGGCGCGCCGGATGCCGCGGGGCCTGGGCGGGCCACCCGCCGGCCGCGGCTTCTGGAGACATGTACCTGCTGGACGGCAGCAGCGAGCCCGTGTCGCCACCTGCGGACACGATGCCTCGCGGGACGCCCCCTAGGAGGACGGTTTATCGCATCTCTGTGACTATGGTCAGAAAGGAGCAGCTGGCGGCGCCGGGCCCCAGCGGCCAGGACCCGCGCCCTGCTCGGCGACCCCGGCCCGCGCGGTCCCCGGACGCGACCGGGCGGCTCCTGGAGGAGGCCGAGGAGGAGGCGGGCGCAGAGTACGCGGAGGGCAGCCAGCCGCGCTCCTGGGACTTCCGCACTTTCCGTGCCCGCAGCACTGGGCAGTTGGAACTTGGACGCCTCCGGCCGTGCACACGCAGCCCGGAACCCGCGGACCTGGCCAGCAGTTCCCCGGCCGCGGAGAGGCCCAGTTCGTCCGTGCACGGCAGCCGTGAGGAGGAGGGGACCCGGGCCGCGCCCCTGCGGCGGAGCCTCAGCTTCAGGCACTGGAGCGGGCCCGAGGAGCCTCCGGGCCTGGCCCTGGATGGCGGGAGGCGCCATAGCAGCTCCGGCAGCCTGGCGTGGGCGCCAGATGACGAGGCTGAAATGGATCGTGAGGCCGATCTGGAGCCGGCAGCCGCTGGGCAGCCTACCTCAGAGAAGCGTAACACTTTGGACGTCGGCGAGGTGCTCAGCAAGACCGAGGCGCTGTCAGACCTGGAGCGCTGGGAGCGAAGCAAGAGCAAGAACCGCACGCTGGACAACAGCGACCTGCAGCGGCTGGAGCGCGCTCGGGCCGCGGCTGCGGCCGGGGCGGCTTCTGAGCACCGGCTGCTGCGCTTTTTCAGCGGCATATTTGCGCGAAAGGACGGCGTACCTGGTGGAGGGCCCTCCCCCCGGAGTGGTGTCTCACGGTCACGAGGCTATTTCAGCAGTCTGCGGCGGGCCCAGGCAGATATGCACTCATCCAGCGCGGAGAGCATCGACGGGTCCCCGCGCCGAGGTGGGCTCGCGGGCGCAGGGGAGGGTGGTGGGAAGTGACTGGGTGCCAGTGGAGTACACTGGGGCTTGGTGTCTGCAAAGGGACCTGTACTCACAGATAACCAGTTGGCCGGTGGTGTGCCGGATGCTAACTTATGTACTGCGTATTTCCCTAGCAGTACTGCAGTAGTGTGAATGTTCCCGACTGCCCTTGCCCTGCAGGGCTTTGTGGGGTCGTGCCTTTCCACGTTTGTCACCTCAGCTGCGGAGAACGTGTAGGGAAATAGCACCTGGCCTAGGGCTGCCTTTGTCAGCGCTGGCTCAGGCATCGTCCTCAGGCCGGGAAGCATGCTGTTGAGTAGTGGAGCTGTGATACCTGTGCGCTGCTCCAGGGCCAAAGGTGTCCCTGAGAACTGCAGCTGCGGCTTCTGGCCAGAAGAAGCCAGCATTCCTCCGGATTGTCCCCTTCTCTTCTTCCCAAGTGCAGTCTGTGTGAGTGCTTTGGTTTCGCCTAGCTAATTTGGGCATTCCCTCTTGTAGAGCTCTTGATGGAAACATTTCCTACCTGGAGGAGTGGGTACAGGAGAGTTGGAGAGGGGGATGCAGATCCTTCTCAAAATTTGTGTCTAGTGAGATCACAGTGGAGAAAGCAAGTCTGGTAGAAGATCCTGTTTCTTAAGAGCTTGTGCTAGCCAGCAGGCAAGAAAGTCCCAGTTCTGCAGCGTATTTTGAAGCCTCAGTTCTGTTTTCTCTTACACCTGCAGCAGGGTCCCTGCTGGGAAGATTCTGCTGGCAGATATGATAATAGCCTCCTGCAGGAGTCAGTTAACCTTGTTGCAGCATTTAGGGGTCAGAAGCCTCCCGAAACCAAACCGCAAACACAGACCCCCATCTATGCATTCATTCTCTGAAGGAAAAGGATGGGGTGGAAGGTAGGGCTAGATTATTATTACCTCTTACTCTTGGAGAAGAAGCTGTTGTATCCACAGTCAGAGGAACGTTCCTTCCACTATGGAAAAATCCCTAATGGTATCAATACTTTAATTACCAAATAATGCTGTAGGTGGAGATGAAGGCGTGGAAGCAGCTGAATTTACCTGCTATCCATTCTTCTTCACAGGTGAAGCTCACTACTCCAGAGTTCTTGTTAAAACCAACTAGGCAAAGGAATTGTGGCTCTATCTGAATTGTTATTAAGGCAAACTACAGACTAAATTGTCATATTCTGATATGCTTTGAGTGTTCCTCAGAATGTGTGAAGAACAGGTGAAATTAAACAGCTTACTGTATAATGACATTCACATCTGAGGGTTTTATTAGGGAGGGTCGTAACCTGGAGTTAACATATTGCCAGTTTTGGTTGCTTCAGTTTGCTGCATGCATCTTGTTTTAACATGCCTTGGATCATTTGCTTCGGAAAAACCAAGAGTTTGAATCCAGCTATTATTCCATTCCTCCTTTAATGCTTTTAAAATATTAGGAAATAGTTTGAGGTGTTTAAAGTGTTGTTTAAAGTGTAGGTTTGCATGGAGTTATTACTACTATCATTTGCATTGAGAGAAGGAGGCTTACATCTGAAAGTCCCGGTTCTCTAATAGCTGGCTTACATCTTTTTTTCTTGTGGACTTTGTAGAAAATAGTAATTAGCTTCTCAGGTTCCAGACAAGTACCCATTTTAGGCAGGGAAGAGGGGAGGAGAGCAAGAGAGATGCTTACATTTGAGTTAGAATGAACATGCATGCTTTATCATGGTACTTGTTGATGCAAGTTAAAAGTATTTGAGGTTTTGATATTTCCTTTTGGGATAAATGGACTGAAAGTAGATTTGCAATAGTAAAGGTGTGAAGTGTATTGGAATTTCCCCCTGGAGGGCGGTATAAGTTAATAGTAATAATTATTGTAATGCTTGGCTTGTTTGTTCTTTGTGGTCATCATTTTTGGGATGGAATTATCTTGGTGTGAGACATAACAGCATTTGTGGGTTGTGCAGAAAAACTGATTTTTTTTTTTTTTAGATGAATGTGGTAACAACATACCTGCTGAAAGCTCTGGGCCTTTGTTTTTTTCTAAAGCTCTAGGAAATCATTTTAAAAACAAACAAACAAACAAAAAAAACCCTCTGCATCTCTCTCCTCTAGATAAAAATCTCTGCCTTTGACAGAAATGCCTAAAGCTTTAGTGTTCTCAAGGTTTTGGTGAGGTCAGCAATATACCTGTTACTGGTAAAAGTTGCCACTTCAGAACTTTTTTTATTTGACATCTCTAGTTGTCAATATTTTCCATAATACAAATTATTCAGGACTTAGGTACCATTTAAATAAGGCTTTGAAAAGTCCCTGTCTTCAGGTCTCTTGCAGATACCCTAGAGTCCAAGCTTCATATCCCTGTGAGTCCTTATAGAGGCAGGTCCACAAAGCTTTCTTAGCTTCTGGGACTGCGTGGTTTTGCAGGATGTACAAATTTTGGACTTGGAAAGATAAAATTGTGAGCTTGTGATGGAACACTATGAGATTGGGCAGCTTTCTGAAACCTGTCAGTAAACCATCTAGGCATTTATGAACAAAAGTATCCTTCTTAGACTCTTTGGTTTTCAGAATTGCAGATAAGCTACTGTGGACTGTGGATCTGGAACATGATCCGTGTTTTGAGGCCTGTCACCGGCCACTTTTAAATCTTGGCCTGTATTTTAAAATTTAGGGTTTGTGAAAATGTTAAAAAAGAATTAGAGCCGACATCACCCAGAGCAGGGTTCTTTTTGTTGGAATCTTTGCCTTTAAAAACTGCTATTGAATTTGAGAATTGGCTATAGGAAAAGTAACAAGTATCAAGTAGTCTTTGTGGCTTTTTAGAATTAAATTCTCAGTCTTACTAAGGTGTCTCAGCCCCAGGAAAGTAAGAGGTTACAGTGTTATTTTAAAGTGCACATAGACTTCCCTGGCACACAGGCTCCCGCATAGACATACTTTGGTTTTCTGTATTCTTTAGAGTATTTAGAGTGAAACATTTTACTTATGTAGGCTGATTCCTCTCTTGTTCTTTCTAATCCTTTGAGCACTCTTCTGCGCAGGCTCTTCCTCTTCCCCTCATGTGTGATACTTGCCTCTCTGGGCTTGGGACTGCTCCGTAGTGCTATGTTTTAAGGCTCACAGCCAGCCATTAGCATGCCAGTAAACATTTCAGAAAGATTCCATGTGAGATCAAGGGTAGCTTTATGTTACCTAATACATGTGTATGAAAGTAGAGTGTGTTAGGGCAGGTACATTTTAAAACAAGGAGGGATCAAATAATAAATGATTAATGGCCTTGTAGCAAGTCAGTCTCAGGCACATGCAGTCAGCATCCCAAAAGACTCTTCCCAGTTGGCCTGCTGATACTCCTTAGAATCAGCTACCAGGCTAGAACTGTCTTTAGGGTGTCCTTTTGCTGTCTGATAGGATTGATTACAACAATAACGTAATTCATTAAGAGCTCTGACTGGAGTTAGCTTCTCAAATTAGTAGTTTACAACTGTTTTTTGACAGCCCATTTTATCCGTGGCTTTGTTCTGTAGTTTCTGATTCTTTTGATTTGTATCAACTAATTACGGTGGGGTAATAGACTTTAAAACAAAAGTTTTTGTATTAGAGAAAGAAGGAAAGAGCAATTAAGTGAAGTAAAATTACTAATCTAACTTGATACATTGTTTTTGAACTGATTTGTCACTGCAGATCTGTACATGTATTTGTAATGAAACTGTTATTACTTGGTTTATTTGAAATATTTTGAATTGATTACATACTCAGTCTTTTGTTGCTAAGCTGCATATTCCTAGATGGAGGTCAATTTTTAAAAATGACTAGATAACAATTGAAGAGATGCAGTTGCTTCTCTTATAAGGTCTAAAATTTCTCTACTGTATATAGCAGTTATATTTGGGGTGCTAAGGGAAACTTGGACAATACTAGGAGATTGCGCTATGTCTTCTTCTGTCTGTTTCCTCAGGTTGGAATCAAGGGTCAGGTAGGTCACCTGCTAGCATCTCTTCATGCGTGTGATAACCTGGGCTGCAATACCCTGCTACCAACAGAATGTTCAAAAAGTACAGTTGTTACAGAGGTTGTCCCTTTAATACAACCCAATGCAGCCAGCTGTTTGGTTATGTAATGAAGAATACCCTTTGTTTGGATGTGTTACTAGTATTTAAAGTTTTTTGTTTTCTTTTCTAATGCACAAACATAAGCTTATTCTGCATTATCTGACCAAGAAGGTACAAGACCCTCCTGTCTCTAGAGGTCAGCCACATACTAGGGACACTGAGAAGTTGATGAATCACAACTCCACAGGGTGTTCCTCCCCGTAGTGTCACCTTGATTAGAGCATGCATTCAGTAATGTAGCCATAACTTCTTTTATCTGTCTTCTAGTTCTAATAGCTAGGACCTTCTGGGTACAAAATCTGTGTTATTCTTCTTTGCACTTAGAGTTAAAGGCACTGTGTGTGGCACATAGACTCCTGATGAAGTTCTCTCCCAGCAAGATACTTGGGAATTGATTTTTTGGGGGTTGGGGAATGGGAGAGGGCTACTCTCTATTGCCTGGGTTGAGCATAAACTTGAGAGGATTTTTGTAATTAATCCCTAACATTCATTCCTCTCCCCAGATTTGTGTGATGAATACCAACACCTAGCTAAGAAAAGGGGAGTGGTACTATGTATAATTTTTAAGATATATTTTTGGTATAAAATTTTTCTTTTTGATAGAAATTTTTTCTGTAGGCTTTCTTCCCTCCCCCAGCACCACACTCCCAAAACTGAAGATACCAAAATCCTCACTGTGTTACTATTTCTTTCTGTAATAATTTGAAAGAATTATATTACCTCAAAATGATATAATAATGGGTAAAGTAATTTTTTTAAAAAGGGAAAATGTCTTATTTGTCAAAGGTAATCTCATGATCAAGGTAGAGTATATACAGCTGTGGTAGGGTAGTATCTCCAGGTGATTAAGAACAGAATTGGTATTAAGGTCAACAGATTAGCAAAAAGAGGGGAGATTAGTTGTCTTTTCATTATTTTGAGAGAGGGCCATCTGCCCACAGTCTTTGGTCTAGGCCTCTGGGAGGTTTCATTCAGCCTAGAGTCTGCGGTGGTGTTGGTTTTCTTACTTGTTTGCGGGTAACAGCCCCAGCATTCTGCTTCTCCTTTTGGTCTCATTTGACACATGTACTCACTGTTGTTAGCTCTCTTTTCTCTTTTTAATTTACGTGAGGCATCATACAGATGCTCTTTGCATTTAGTGTGCATCTATTCGTTTGGCTTGTTTTAATACAAAGATGGCCCTTGTGTTCTTGTAATCCTTTGCTGTTTTCATTTTCCAGTGGGTTTAAATCCTGACATTGCTCACAGATCTCAGAAAGCTTAGCCCTGAAGATGGACATTTATTTCCCATCAGTACCAAGGCTTGCTAGGGAGAGCTGGGGAAGGGGTCCTCTTGGCATCTGCTCATCTGCAAATGGTGATAATTTTTCAGAGGCACATTCTGTTGGTAGGAGAGAAAGAGGAAACAAGGGTTGCTTTGCTACACCATCCTTTATGGGAATAGTGCAGGAATGTTGAACCTGCTTCTGGAGTAATCCTTGCAGGGAACATTTCCCCTTATGTAGCATACCTGATGTTTTACCAACACCAAAAAAGCCTCTTTCCTCAGGGGACTGTCTTTTGGAGATCAGTAGCCTACAAGTGTATTTGAGTACATATCCATTTGTTTGAGATGGTTATCTAAGGGAATCCTATGTTCCCACTTGCTCTCTGTGCTTGTCATCCTAAGAGCTTCTTGGAGCTGGTCTGCTGACTGTAAGAGACACTGGAGAATTGACTCTGTAAACAGTGCCACCAGTTTTTCTGCTGTAGCCCAAGACCTCTCTAATTCATGTGCCATAGAAGTAATCAGATGCCACTTAATGCTGTTAAGGGTCATGGGGTATGAGTATTTATTTTTTATCTTTGTGCTCCTGTGAGTTCTTAAAACAAGCAAAACTAAACAAAAATTGTACTTTAATTTTTTGGTAGCTTGAGATATTTGCTACCTTAGAAAGGGACACAGGTTGATGGAGCTCAGAGACCAGTGCAGCTTGGCTATTTTTCCTGCATACCACACAGCTCATTGGTATCTCTGAGACACCTGGATAGCTCCTTTTGGTTATTTCAGTTCCCTAGCTAGACTTTCCGAGTTTCCTGTCTCTGGGATTTACCTATCGATGTCGGCTGTACTATACTGATTCAATTCATAAAAGACTTGAAAAGACACCTGGAAGACTTAGAACTTGAAGACTTCTCTTCTGGTATTTGAGCCCTCCTAGGGTCAGGGATTTTTGATGTTTCCCCCTGTATTCTTCTGTTATGGCTTTATTCAAAACATAAAAATTTATTTGTCCAGATTTTCATGTGATGGTCCTCCTACCTTTCCCCCTACTGTTCTATCTGTGGCTCTTGTTTGCTTCCTTGAGGGCATGTGAGACAGTTTTGCCTGCCAGCTAGAAAGGTGCTGTGCTCTTTGCTGTCCAGCTTCGCTTCCTGCACCAGCCTCTAAGACAGTGCTTCTGGTCTCTAACAAAGCCCCTAACCATCCTAATCGCTTTGGCCTTTTGGTCAGTGGTGGCTGAACATGAAATTAATCTGATTTTCTTACAATGTTTCCTCTTTGTTGCTTTTTGGGACTTTAACTCAAAAACTGATTTGAGGTATGTGAGTAATACTGTTTGAGGTAACAGGAAAGGAAGAATGTTCTTTTTGTTGTGGAAGCTTTAAAATTGCCCCAGAGAAAAAGCTGTATCTTGTTGGTGCAGTGCATGTGAGTCTTGGCTACAGTGCTTTAGTGATGTGGCCCCGACAAGCCGCGAGCTACCTGGGGCTCAGTCTGCCACATGCATTTCAGTAGATGCTTCATCACTTTGTCCTGACTGGCTCTCTAAACAGTGCAGAAATGAATGTAAGAACAAAATATAAATTGTGCAGCCCAACTTCGTGTCTTTGCTCTGTTTTACTTACTTACCTTTATATGTTTTGCAAAAGATCTAAAGCAGCAACAGGTGGCCTGAATTTATAGTGGTTGTGAAATACACACTTATTCAGATAGATATCTTGTATCCCAAAACTCCAAGTATAAGCTAACCTTGTGTTTTGTTTTCATTATTTCCCCTTGTATTATCTCATGGCTTTAAATTTAACCACTTTTACAATTATTGACCATTGAACCTAAAGATTCCAAAAGGCAGAATAGTCATTTCCATCCTTTGCCTTGGCTTGATCTTCTTCCCTCATTCAGGTAACTAAAGGAGGTGTTGCTTTGCAGTAAGTGGATTCATTTTATTCTCTATATGAGCCAAATATGTGTCCTTTCCAGAACACTGGCCAGTTTGCTCACGTTACTTCTTGTATTAGTTTGGGTTCTTCAAAAGGCAGAATTTATATATTTGTAAAAAAAAAAGGATCTATTAGGAAGGCTTACAAATCTGATGATAGAGGTAGTCTAAGATATCTGCTCAGCTGCAAAGTAGATCTCCCGTCTGGGACTGCAGGACAGCCTGTCAGGTGAGAGTCCTCTGTGAATCTCAGTTGTTCGAAGAACAGTGAAAAAGACTGGAGCGTAAAGATCGTTGACTGAAGATCAGTGACGAGCAGACAGGCACAAGTCAAGACTGAAACAAATCTGTGGTGAACATCTGCAATGCGTAGCAAGTCAGCATACATAGACAATTGCAAGGCGAGAGCTTTGCCAGAGGAAGAAGCTGTAACAGTCCTCCTTCCTTTTATACTGTTGGAGTTCCAGTTGGACCTACCCCATCTGGATGGGTGCTCCTCCTTCATTGGCCGGCCCACAAATCTTTCACACTCGAATCCAGGCTGGTTCTCAATTCCCAGTCTAGGGGTGGTTCCCAAATCCTAATTCTAATGGAGGTGTGGTTCCTAGTCCCCTCAAGTTGGTCCTTTCTTTGCTTTCTTCTTGGAGGTATAAATGAACAGACTGACTCTTGGCAAACAGTGAACAGGATGCCCCCAAACCAAGGTAGACTATTTTCCTGAAGGAATATCTCTCCAGATTTTATTTTATCTGTATTTCAATTAATGTTCATAGGTTATATGTTCCTACTATTAATGTATAAATGATAAAATGAATTTGGTATTTTTAACACCTAATTTAAGCTTGATCTTTTAGGGAGGTGAGGAAGCTTCGTGTAGGGAAGCACGTGGGCTCAGGTTTAGCATCCACTTAGCTACCACTTTGCAAAGACAACTTTTCTTCAAGGCTCTTGTGATGCCCATCGGTCTCTTGGCCTAATGAGGGACAAGAACTGGGACTCACTCTGTCAGGTAAGCCCACCCCCTTTTTCTGAGAATAGAACCTAGGTTCTCATGTTGAGCTCTACCCCAGCCCTTGCATATTAATTCCTTTTTCTTTTCTTTTCTTTTCGTTCTTTTTTTTTTTTTTTTTTTTTTTAGGATAGGGTCTCACTCTGTACTCAAGGCTGTTTCTGAACTAACTGTGTGGCCCGGGCTCAAATTATAGCAGTCCTCCTGCCTCAGCCTCCCTAATGCTGGGATTACAGGTGTGCAACACCATATCCAGTTTATGTGGTGCTGGCGAATTGAACTCAGGGCCTTGCGCTTGCTGGGCAAGCAGTATAACCACTATGCTGTTCTTCCAGTCTGCATATTAGTTCTTAAATGCAGTCACGTGGAGCTGGCATCTCTGAGGGTTCTCCTGGAGAATCCAGGAGAAGTGGCTGATTCTGGCACAGAGGAACTGTGCATTATGTTTTGAACTATGTCAAGTTCAGAGTAGACTCTTAGGAATGAGGGAATTGTGATTTCTTACAAGGTGAGTCTGGACACACATTTTCTCTTTCCTGGCATAAAGTTGTGAAGCTGCTGACAAAGGAACTACGCGGCGTTTTCTTCTGTGACGGCTGCTGCTGTTTACTATCAGTTCCTGCTTGTGTTTCAGAGCTGTATCAGTGTACTGTCTGATGAGTTATAGTGTCATTCCTACATGGTAGAGGATCTTTTAAAGCTGAAGGATTGGGACAGTCTTAACAGCATCATCTGCAAGTGTGTCCAACCTGCAGCATTCCATTTTTTTGCCCTTGATTTTTTTGTTACAATGAAAAGTGTTAGTGTATGTATATATGTATGTAAATGTGTGTATATATGTATGTATATATGTATACATGCATGTGTATGTTTGTGTATATGTATGTATATATATGTGTACGCACGTGTGTGTGTGTGTGTGTGCGTGTGTGCGTGCGTGTATGTTCACGCAGAAATACAGGAACAAAAACCAGAGTGTGCAGATTGGATATGCCTAATAAAGCATTCCCTGAAGGAGTACTTGGGATCTTGTGGTGGTGTTTACCCAAGTTATTGAGACGGGGATGACTGTGAGGCTTAGTCTCTTGAGACCATTGTGAAGCCTTTGCTCTTTGGAACCCTGTATCCTGGTATAGCTGATCTGTCCCCTAGTGTCAGAACTTTTGAGGTCCCAAGCACCATTTGGGTGTTGTATCTGTATAATTTTGCTAAGCTTGGATGGGCCATTTGTAGAATCATGACATCAAGATGTCCCTTTGCCTATCACAAGGGCAGTCTATGCCTTAAAGTTGGTGTCACTTTGTTGCCTAATAAAAAGTTCTTGAGAAGAAATCTAAGTCCCCTGTTAGTAGGATTTGACTGTTGCCTATCTTGGCAGGGATTGTTTTTTGTCCATCCGTTCGTTTATTGATGCATCAGCTATCCCTTATTTCAGATCCTCAGCAGGACAGGGTTCTCATATTCGTAGATTAGACTGAGCCCTGTTAATACGTGTGTGTGGTTTTTCCCTCAGATACTCAAAATGCCTCACACTATTTCTTACAGGAAGCATCTGACCCCTGTCTTACAGTTGCTTTTTCATTGCTGTGACAGAATAACTGACACCCACAAATTAAGAGAGGCTAGATTTACTTTAGGTCAGTTTCAGGAGATTTTTTTCCACTCATGGGCAGCTGCCATTGGTGGGAACACATGGTGGAACCTAGCTGTTCACAGCACAGCAGAGAAGAAAGCAAGTGAGGGAGAAAGGGCGGTACTAGCGATGCCCTTCTAGGTCCTGTCCCGGTAAATCTGCGCCTTCTGGGTCAAGCTCCAGTGTTCTGCCCCTTCTGGAACACATGCTTAGTCATGTGTGCCACGTGTCCATAATCAACTATACACCCCTAGTCCACCATATGCCGGTAACCCACCCCACTGATCAGACCCCACCTCTTAGCAACACACGATTTCATAGCTGTTCCACTACATCCAAATACAGGAGGCTTTTGGGGGATGTTGCCAATCTAAACCATCACAGCTCATCATCACCTTGTGTTCCTTGCTGTTTTCATTCTCCTTTTCAGTGACCCCCAAATAAGGCTACAGTGCTTCCCTATATTGTGACCAGGGTATAGGATGACAGTGGGAAGTAGAGTCCCTGTGCTCCCCACTTAAACAAGGTGTTTCAGTTTGCCCAAAGCCTGTGAACATTTCATTTATTTTCTGGAGGGGAAAAGTGACCATTTATACCATACTGTTGTCACTACTTGATTTTTTATTAGAAAAATAAAAGTAGCTCTAGAGCTCTTGCAGAGTTTTAAAGGTGCATGTGGGCTTTGCATAAGCAGAAGTCTCCAAGTTATAGCTGATGTAGCCAGAGACCCCAGGCTGAGTACTAGGGGGAGGAAGAAAGAGGTGATGTTCAAGGTGAGCAGAAGGTCAGATGGGTGGTAAGGCTCTTCTGGTGGGTGTGGTTTAGTAATAGGGTTTATTCGGAAGTTTTCTTTTTTCATGGTTTAGGAAAGCATAGCTCTGACACTGTAAAGTCTTTGCTTCCTGGAGTAAAAGTTCTAACATGATATATACCGTATCATGGGTACTAAAACTGTACATTTGTAATTAGACTCTGCCACAGTGTATGCTTGGTAACAACCGTAGACAGATGTAAATTCCACTTCCATGTGTTGGTTCCAGGGGAAGACATTTTGATCACTATCTTGTCTGCCTCCCGCCACCCCCACAATCTGACAGACATTCTTTCTTAAGATACTGTTTCTTGGATGTGTAGTTTGAAGATCAGGTAGGTAGGCCGAAATAAGTCACGTTTGGCCTCAGTTTCTTTGGGTGTCCAGTGAAGGGATGAATTTTAACTTGAAAAGCAGATGTTCTTCGCAGCAAAGTTTGAGCATTTGCTATCAAACATATTAACATGTTTATTTATTATTTTTTTTTTTTTTTTTTTTTTTTTTGGAGACAGTGTCTTGCTCTCTAACCCAGGCGGGTTCTGAACTCACCCTGTAGCCCATGCTGGCCTTGAACTCACAGCAATCCTCCTACTTCAGCCTCCCAAGTGCTATGATTACAAGTGTGTGCCACCACACCCAGCTATTTGTGTTGCTAGGGAATTTAACTCAGGACCTTGTGCTTGGTAGGCAGGCACATTAATCGCTATGCCATTCCTATAGTTCTGTATTGATGTTCTTAAAGCAGTTAATTTTCCACACTGCAGGGGACTTTTGTAGCGTTTCTACTTTCTCAAAGGACAGATAGATACTGGATTCCTTGGAAGGACATTGAATTATTAGGTTTTCTAAGGTATAATGATTTCAGTTTTCCAGTTCCCAACTGGCAAAAGTTAACCTATACCTTTTGTACCAAGGAATTTCTATTCCAAGGAAATTCTAGGTCTTTGAAATTTGACTTTGCATTTGTGGTAGACTCAACTTACAAGAGGTGACAATCCAGTTTGTTTATGTAATGTCAAGTGAGTCATGAAAAGGTCATGTGTCTTAGATACCAGTTTGAAATCCATGTTAGGTGAGTTTGCAGACAGATTTATTGGATATATATCAGTTTGACATGATAAAACGGAAGGTAAAAAGATGTTACATGATATGAGGAGGCTTTTTGCCAGACTCATGTCTATGTGATCTGCCAGCTTCTCATTTAGTCTGTTTTCATAACAAACAATAATGCTGTCTTCACTTAGATAAGATTTAGCTTCCTTCACAGGACACAGCCAGGGGTTTATTTTAAAATTTAGCAGACAGGAAGGTCTGAATGATTTAGGTTGTTGCCCCCCTCTTTTCAGGGAAAGTTTGCTTTCCAGGGAATTTGGGCTTCTCCTGGTGGAAGGATGCTTTCTGAATATTTCCTGTCAGCCTCTGTTCTTATCTAGACCAATGAACTCAAGAGCTTCCTGTCCTGGCCTATGTCTAGCGGAGGTCTCACTAGTATAGGTGTCCAACCCATCATTTGGCTTTTTTATTTTACGGTCCTGTGTGTATGTACATGAGCCTTTCTTTATGGGACAGCTCTGCTTCTCTCATTCTTCCTTTTTTAGCACTATCCCTTTATTCTCTTGTGGAGAAGGCGAGGATCCCATCAGACTGTTTGCCTTTCATGTTGTCAAGCCCTCTGCTTCCAGCACATTTTCAGAACTTTCTGATTCTCTTTGAGTTGTTACTATGCCTTGAAGATGCACAGTACTTTCAGAAAAGACTGGATTCCACCACATCGAACTCCAGGGCCTGCTAGAAGCTGTTTATATTTATTTGTTTCCATGTGAATGGGAAAATGGAATTGGGATTTTTTGCTGTGACTTTGAATAAGCCTATTAGGACTTAGGAAAAGTCATGGCTATTACAAAAGAAACCACTCTCTTTTGTCCCACATGGAGGAAATGAGCTTTGGAGTATGTAGTGACACTTTGGGGGGACAGAAGGCAAATGTCAAAGGCAGAAGTGGGCCTCTCATCCTGCCTTTCAGCCCAGTGTGCCTGCCCCCAGTCTGTGGCTTTTGAGGACTAGCGGATGTTGCCTTTGTTGAGCTTATTTTATTGTTGTGTTACAACAGTGTAATCACAGTGGCAGTGATGTTGATGGATCTGGGCTCATTGGAAGCACCTTGCAGAGGTCAGTGCATTGATTGTAGCTACAGCCCTAGGTTGTAGAATATTATCCCATAGATCATTAGGATTACCCAGCTCTGTTTAAGCGTATATGTGGAAATGTAGGAGATTTCTGTTGACAGAGAGACTAAGAAGAAAGCCCTACTACTGTGCCAGTCAGGTTCTGGGGCTCTGCCTCAGCTGGCCACTCTGTAGCCATCAGCAGGCACTGTGTTCCACCTTGGGGACTCCTCTCCCTGACACTGAGAAACATGGGACCTATACCAAGAGTGATGGAAAGAGTGAACTTGCTGCATCCACATGGCCCTGCACAGCCTTTGGGACCTGGCTGATCACTGCCCTTCCTAGTCCCTTAGAGGCCCCAGCATGAAAGTGAGTGCTGTTGATAGTGAACAGGAGTTAGTGAGCTGATTAGTTTTCCGTAGAGCTATAGAGCACAATATTTTTGGGCCATAAAGAGGAAGGCATGCAGACTAGCTTGTGGTATGTCTGTAAACCAGAGAGGGCCACTTTGAAGGTTAAATTCTCTTTGAGGTACCAGTCCCAAATTGGATCATGTGACAGTGTATATTTGAAACCTTTTTTGTCTGGTACTGAAGATTGAACTCAGGACCTTCATACTCAGCTACATCAGCCCTTTATTAATTTTCTTTTGAGACAGGCTCGCATTAAGTTGCCCAGTCTGGCCACTAACTTACAGTTCTTCTGCCTTAGCCTCCTAGAGTACTAGGATTACAATTATGTGCCACCACATTTGGCTACTTTTGAAATTCTTAGACACAAATTTTAGTGTAGAATCAAAGTGAGTAACTTGAGAGGGATGGTGTGGTTGGTTCGTATCTTCTCAGTGAGGAGAGAGGCCACATCAGGCACCAAATATCTACAAACTTGTTGGCATGGGCTCCAGGGCCACATGAGTTCTTGAGGTAGGATGTCCTGCAGAGCAGCAGTTTTGGCCAAACTCACTTGGGATGTGCAGGACTACTGCCCATGAGGAGACTCCTATCTGCTTGGGGTGGCAGCCTACCTATTCTTGAATTTTTGATACTTTTTCAGTATATTTAAGTAGAGTCGTTGTTTCTCCTGTGTGTGTGTGTGTGTGTGTGTGTGTGTGTGTGTGTGTGTGTGTTTTTCCTAAAGTCTGGTGGTAGAATTGGTTTCAAGAAGTCGAAATCAATGGTTTTATTTTCAGAGTTCTAAATCCAGCAGAATAAACACTTTGGGTCTGGCCCGAGGGTTTGGCACGGACTTAGGCTGCTATTTTAGATATGCCAGAAACTGTCTTGGAGCTGGTTCACTACCGGCTCTTCTCCAGTTAGACTGGGAGCTTGGGATCTCAGAGAGCTCAGACGGGGGTGCCAGGCGCACTGGCAGCAGGTGGGGCAGATGCTGTTCACAAGAAGATCCTTCCCCCACCCAGTCCCGATTTTGTTTTGCACGCTTTGACTAGGGCCAGGGAAGTGTTTGCCCAGATGACTGTAGTTCCTTTTAAAGATAGCCCAACTATAGGATTCTAGGTACTAGGTGTCCTTACCTGCTATTACCTATAGTTAGAGTTAAAGCTGTGTACAGACCAAGGCTCTCACAACCAGGGAAAAATCCAACCCTCTTCCAGTGAATATCTTTTTTTTTTTTTTTAATCAAGACAGGGAAAAGGGACCTCTCTCTCTCTCTTTTAATTATTTTTCATCCAAAATGCAAATGAACGTTTTAAAAATTCCATGCTGCGACATACTTTCAAAGGTAAGCATTTTCACACATTTCATTTCAATAAGCCAAAGGAAATGTAGCACATCATCACAGTCTGCTGAAGATCCCACATTCAAAGTGATATTTGAGGAGAGCCCTCCATCCATCTGGGCCCAAGGAGCTTGTGACTGGCTTCCTTGTCCGTTTTTTCCCTTCCCTTGCTTGGAGCCACTGAGTCCACAGTGATCAGAGATCCAGGTCATGTGTGCTTGTGGCCACACAGGGACATTTGAAGGCAGATGCTGGACAGTGGGTGCTGAGGGCCTACCCAGGAGCGACCTGTTCACCACATCTTCAGGGGAAAAGAGCCCAGGGACTTTTCCCTGGGTCCCTACATCTCTCTTCCTTCCTTCTCCTTCTCTGTTCGGAATATGGCTTTCGTTGTGTTGACTCTTCTTCCCTCCTTGCAAAAGAGGAAGCACAGGGTAAGCAAGGGTATAATAGCTGTTGTTTGAAACTTTAAAAAAAAAATCACAGTTGCTCATTGATTTGCTAGTTAGTGAGTTTGGGGAGTTACCAACAAATCACAGAGATTTTTCTTTCTGTTATTTTTGTGTGTGTTTATGTGTATTTATGTTGTTTGTTCTATCTTGTTTTGTTTGAGACAAAGTCTTACTTTGTAGTCCAGACCGGTCCTGAAGTCAGTACATAGCCCAGGATGTCCTCAATCTCATAGCAGTCCTCCAGCCTCAGCCTCCTAGGTGCTGGGATTACATGTGAGTGCCACCACATGCAGCTAACCTGTGTATGGTGCTGTAGAATTGAACCCAGGGCTTTGTGCATGCTAGGCAAGTAGCACAAAGCCATGTCTCCCAGTCCCATGGAACTTTCTTAAGAAGATATAAACTAAGGAACCAGGGTAACTTGAGATACCAAGTATGCATACTGAGTTTTATTTTCAGTACCAACCCAATAGCTTTTGTGTTTTACATAGCCAAGCCAAAACTGAGGGGACTACCTGGCAGATGCCCACCTTAGGATCCTGCCTTCGCCTGCCCAATGGGCATCACGTGTAAGTGCTGTGCCTTCAGGCAAGGACATGCCCTCTGCTATTCCCCTTGTGCTGTGCATCCAGTCTCATCACACTGTATCAGAATATTGCTGTACCTCCCTTCTACCCCACTCCACCAGTGGGCATCTGACCTCTGCCTGCCTTTGGCCCATCAGCGGTTCTAAGAATACATTCTTTTCATCTTCCCTGTATCTACGCTCTTACTTACAACTTTATTCCATCACGACCCAGATTCATATTACACCTTCTGTCCTCGGATAGGGGAGGGGCTTCTTATTGTAATTAAGATGCATGGCTTATACCCTTCTTCCTGACCACCAGAGCCTGCAAGTGTCTCCCACAGCCATTAAATCAAAACCAGACTGTACTCTAGTCCCACTTCCTGACTGCTCTTCATGCTTGCTGGCCATTCCCCACCATCCTACTCTGCCCTCCAGGAGTTGTGTCCTTGAGTTCCAGCTCAGTGCAGCCACGGACAATCAAAGAGATGCAGTCTAGACCTCGATGGTCCACCACCAACAGCCCTGTAGCAAGGTATGGCAGCTTCAGCCCTGAAGGTAGAGAGAGACACAGGCCATTGCCTCCACCATCACCTGAAAGTATCAAAACTCGTGTTTCAGAAGCATGTGAAAGCATGAGAAGTAGCAGTACTTACCATTGCCATTTCTTCTGTTTTGAGACAGGGTTTTGCTCGGTAGCCCAGGCTGGTCCTGAACTTACTGTGTAGTCCAGTCTAGCCTCTGACTAGAAGCAATCCTCCTGTCTCAGCCTCCTGAATTCTGGGACTACAGGTGTGTGCCACCATTCCCAGTTTTATGTGTTGCTGGGGAATTGAACTAAGGGTCTTGTGCTTGGTAGGCAAGTACTTTATCCGCTGTGCCATTCCTCCATCCCACTCTTACCATTTCAATAGGAAAGTGTACAGATTAAATGAATTAACTAGGAATTTATTTTTGTAGCTTTTTTTCACACACAGAAGCCATATCTCTGCTAAAATTAATTTTGATTCTTCTCCTGCAGATGCAATGTAAAGCATGTGAGTTGGTCCCTACAGTTGATAGTTAAAGGCTATTTTTTATTTATTTATTTATTTATTTTTGAGACAGGGTCTTGCTCTGTAGCCCAGGCTGGTCCTGAATTCATGATGGAGCCCAAGCTGGCCTTGGACTCAGGACAGTCCTCTTTGTTTCACCCTCCCAAGTGCTGGGATTACAGGTGTGTGCGACCACACCTGTTTTATGTGGTACTGGGGAATCCAACTTGAGTACTTAGCGTTTGACTTCATGCTTGCTAGGCAAGTGGTTTAACCGCTGAACCATTCCTCCAGCACTATAATGCCTTAAATCTTTAAAAAAAAAAAAAAAGCAGCTTCAACATCTACTCATTTTATAAAAAGTAACAGAAATCAGTACCTAATTTTGGAAGCCACCTGTCTGTCCTGAAGCTCAGTGACATGAGAAAAAGTTAATGAACACATTCAGGAATTTCCTAGTTACTTCTCCCCAGGGCATCTATTCCTCTGTTGTGCCCAGGCATCTCCTTGGCACCTTTGGAACATGTTCTGGTGTTGCTGGGAACTTCACCGTGCATAGGTGTAGGTTGCTTCTCTTCTCTCTTGAGAAGCTGTGTGTGAGTAGAAAGTAAGCACGTCTCAGGCTTGGAGAGTACATCACCAGAGGGTAGGCGGGTACCCGTCTGTGTGGGGACTGGAGTTTCTTCCTCTCAGTAGTCAGGGGATGTGGAACTGGGCTGGATCAGCACAGGGTGACGGTGGCGGGTGGGAGATGAAGAGCCCTTGGGGAATGTATATATTTGAAAAGTTTTAAATTAATTGCTTTGCTTTTAAGTAGACCTTATAATTTCAAACCAAGTAAAGAAATCTTTGACATTTGTTGTATGAGGAAAGAAAACCAGAGAAATAATGGGGACCTTTCCCTTTTGTTTCTCCTTGATTACACTATCTGTGTTTACACATTGAAGCTGACCATTATGGGCTTCATGGTTGGCGCCTTGGGTTACCAGGTGGATGAGCCATCTCCCGCTCTTCCAGTTCCTGGAGGCAAAAAAGAGACTGTTTCTGCAAAAGTGCCATTGTTACCTTTTCTTATTACAAAAGTAGTAGATACCTGTTGTGGTTTAGATCTGGAATGTCCCCCAAAAGCCTCATGTACCTATGGATATTGAGTAGTGTTGGATTTAGGGCCTGGCTGGAAGGGGTCAATTCTTGGCGCTTGGCCTGCAGGGGCGTGTGCTGGTTCTGCCCTTCCTCCCCATCTCTCTGTTCTACCATGCTGTAAGGATCACTGTCCCCAGAACTCCGTTTCTGACTCTAGCTGCAACCCCACCATGTGATTCCACCATTTTCCAGCTGCCTTCCCCTGAATGAACTGAGGCTTTCTGAAACTAAGCTACAATAAGTCTTTCCTCCCTAAGTTGTGGATGTTAGGTATTGAGTCACAGTGACAAAAAAAAAAAAAAAGTTACTTAGCAATGTCCATGTAAAAAATCAAAATAGGACTGAAATTGGTAAGAGATGAAAAAGTTTTCATCATCCTATTCCTCGGACATTGCCACCATTTTCCCATTTTCAGTGCATTGCTTGCAACTTTCTTTGTGATCTTTGAATATTCTATTTCTTTTGCAATTGTGAATATGTGTTCTGATTAATTACTTGGTGTGTAGACACAAGCACAGGTTACACAGGGTGGGGGACCCAGTTTTTGTGCTCAGTATTATGCTTAACTGATCATGGAACTTCAAGCCAGATTTTGTTCAGATATTTGTGCCCCATCACTGAGAGCCATGCAAGGAACAGGAGCAGGCGCAGCTTCTAAGGGAAGCAGGTGATGCAGAGACCATGTATGTGCCTGTGTAGGACTTGGAGTACTGAGTCCAGGAATAGGCAGGCTGAGGGCAGTAACTTCTGATCCCCCAGAGGGTGGTGGAGCGGACAGGGTGGGAGGGAGCGATTCTTCTGTAGACACAAAGCAAAATTGTCACTGGCAGGTGCTAATGGTCTGTGGCCACTGTTAGCCTCTGACTCTGGTAAAAGTCAGGTTTGATTTCTGTCTAACATAGTACAGGGGGAAGGCCAAGTGGGCAGACAGAGGATGTGTCAGGATGTCACTGTCATCACGGGAGCCTTTGGGGGGTGGGTCATTTTTCAGTTTTTAATTCATGGCTTACAACCTTTCTTTAACCCTAATAAGAATGATAAGAGGCTCAGGAGTCATGAGACCATGATAAGCCTGGAGGATGTTTTAAGTATGGATTATGGGGAGTGGGTAGCACTCAGCGTGTACACTTGCCTCATCATGGTGTCGTAGACAGGAGGCTGCAGACCAGACCAATGGTAGGTGTAAAAGACCCAGATTTTTCAGCTGCTTAGCACAAGTTTTCCACTAAGAGATGACTAGCCTTGCCAAGAATTTCATTGAAAGTACAGGATTTGTGTTCCTGCCATAACACAGCACTAGAATTGCTACTGGTACTGGGGGAGTCAACAGCCCACGTGGGCTGCAAACATATGTGAGAGAAAAATCCTTCCTTCTGATTTTCAAAGCAGCCCCACCCCAGACCTGTGAAAAGGAAGAGGACAACCCCTCCTTATTTTTTCCTGTGATTTGCTTTTATCAACATAATTCAAGGGTTGTTCTAGGCCAAGGCCAATGTAAGGCCACTTGAAAGATCCAGGTTCCCTGAAACCTCTTTCTTGGCTAGTGTCAGCTCACAACATCTGGAGAAGCTGAGACTACTTTCAGTGCCAGCTGGCTATAGGTCTACATGGAAGAATACTCTTAATGAGAAGAGTAGATTCTAGCATATGAAAGCTGGGGAGGACAGAATGTCGCAGTCCCATTTTCTGGATGAGGACGTTGAGGCCCCAAAACTGAAGTGACTTGCTGGAGTTGCCCAGGATTTTATGTGTGTATTTGAGCCAGCTTTGAGAAGTGGTGGTCGCTAGTGTCGTGTATATTTTCTGTTCATGCAGGGGCTTCAGAAGAGTTCATTCACACTGGTGCCCATCCAACCTGTCCCATATGAAGTGGTGCCTCTGTGTGTGATAGATTGCACTGGTCGCTGAAACCAAGTGGGTTCTCTGTGTGTTCTGTACTGCACTTGTTCGGTAGGACCCTGGTCCCCACCAGCTGTGCTTCCTTTCCTGTACACCTCTACCAGTTTTATAGTTTCTGCCCCAAAATCAGGGGTAAAAGGGAATGAGTTAATTAGGATTACTCTTTCTCTCTTACAGTCTTATGAATTTTTTCATCTATTGCCAAGCTACCCCTTATTAAATGAAATTAAAACTATTATTTTTTGCATTTTTTTATGGAATGAAATCAGATAGCCTGAGTTATTTCCCAGACAGGACTGGCAGACATTCAACCTCAGAACATCATGTTTTTCTTTTCTTGATTCCTCACTGTTTCTCCAGGAACATTGTATTGTGTGTTTCACTTTTGTCTTGACTTTGACAAAGATAATGGCTTTTATGTCTCACCAGCATTTGAGCTGCATAGCAGAAATCCCTTTATTTCATTTTTAAAATTTTTTAGTGGGGTGTGTGTGTGTGTGTGTGTGTGGTGCTGCTGGTGGAACCTAGAGTTAGACAGGAATTTTATCACTGAGCGCCTCTCCACCCCTGCATAGTAGAAATTATCTTTTGACCTATATTTCCACTTAAATTTCAGTATGAGAAATGACTGTCCATTTTATAAATCTCAGAAAATTGCTGTGAATATAACCCTTGGATTTTCTTTTGGTAATTCCTGATTCATTGGTTTTCATGAAGTGTCATTATTTGAACATTCTGGTTTCAAAGACTTCACAATTGTGTTTTAAGTGCTCACATATTTTATAGCATCCTTAAGGGCAGGGGCGTGGTGCACATGCCTGTATCTCACTTACCTAAGAGACCGAGGCAGGAAGATGTCAAGTTTTAGGTCAGTCTGGGCACCTTAGTGAATCCTTACTTTAAAATAAAACTGTTTGGGGATGCAGATCAGTGGTAGAGTGTCTCTGGGTTTGAAAGAAAACTTAAAGTTTATTAAAAATTTTAAGTGTTGCCGGCACGTTGGCACAGGCCTATAATCTCAGCCCTCTGGAGGCTGAGGCAGGAGGATTGTAAGTTTGAGTGCAGCCTGGTCAGCTTAGTGATTATCAAGACCCTGGTTCAAAAAGGAAAAAAAAAAAAAAGTTGTCTAGAGATAGAGCTCAGTATGTGAAGACCCTGAGCCAAATGTCTAGTAATCCCCCAAACATACACACACACAAAATGTCATGTTCTGGCCTTGGTCAAAGATGATAGTGCTCCACTGCTTACAGGCACCAGAAACCCCATGCAGTAGACAGTCTGATGAGCCAGGTTGTAGTTCCAGGGGTGGAACATAGTGTGTGTTGTGAGGAACCTGTTATTATAATGTCATTATTAGTTCAAAATTGTTCACCACGCCATCACAATGTTAAAATTTTCATTATTTCCATCTACATAGGTTCTCAGTTACCCAAAGTTCCAATAATACATCCTCATGGAATGTAGGTAAATGTTAGATCTGTATGTTAAATCCCTGGTATGAGTTTCTAACAGGTCTCCAGGAGGCAGTTCTTTGGGTACAGAGAGGACAGTGCAAGGGCGGTCTGTCCCTTTTGGTGGCCTATGGTCCAGATGAGAGATGGTGGTGACGTGTGGACCGCTGTGGGCATTGAGCAAATCCGGACTGGAGTAAGAGAGAAAGGGAAAAACAGAAGGAAAGAACTCTGGTCAAGGAGACATGCTAGAGACTCCTGGCTGGGACAAGTGCCCTGCCTGCCCCTCTCTGGGTTCCTTACTTTCAGGGCTCAGGAGCAGGACAAGTTGAATTAAACTGGTTTGGAGTCTGGTGTCTTTGGTCCGAGAAGACCTGCAGACTCACACAGTGCCTGTAATTTGGTGGTGTTTTGGTGTAGAAAGCCTGATATATTTATATGAAGGTTTCAGGTGACAGAAATCTGATGTTTGGTTGGCTTAGCAAGAAAAATTTGATGCTAACTTTTCACCATATTGTAGCTCATGCCTTTAGCATGTATTTGAAGTGTGAACTCTTTTCTCCTACGTTTCATGGCTGTGTTTGATTCTCACTGGTTTGAATGGATCTTCCTAAACTAATGTCTTTTCCTTTCTTTAAAACTTCTGACCCATGTCATGGCCAAACGTTACTGTTTAGAGCCATAAAATGAACACCTCACCCAGGATGCATTCTTCTGTTGAAGAGATGAGCATCATTTACAGAGGCACACTTGGACACAGTAAGTGCGAGACCTGTGCAGTGAGGTCTTACGCTTTTTCACAAGGGCTCATGAGAAGCCAGTTTCAGGGTGGCTGTCTGTGCTCTATTCCGGGCATACCCCAGTGGTCACAGAGAGTGCTATCTAAGGTGTGCAGCTACATGTCTCATCTGTGCCTTGAAGATGCTTATGTACTGTCCAGTCATCACCTGGAGCTGTGGCCCAGGACATCTAGCCGGGAAACCCATACCTCACCCAAGGAAGATTGTCTCAGAGGAACCCCTGAGTTCCTAGCAATGGGGTGGGGCACAGGCTTCAGGGACTATCAGCTTCTACTTCCTGAGGCAGCTTCTGCTTACAGACGCATACAGTCCTCTATGGAAAGTGTGCCGTAAACACACACTAATTGCATCCGAGGCCATGAACACTGATCCCCGCCTCCTTAGGCCCTGCCTCTTTACATTTTCAGAAAGAAAGGGAAGGAAAGGGCTGGAGGAATAGCCCGGCAATTGAAGTGCTTGCCTAGAAAGCTCAAGGCTTTGAGCTTGATTCCCCAGCACCACAAAAAGCTGGATGTGGTGGCGTGCTTATAATCCCAGCACTTGGGAAGTTGAGGCAGGAGGGTTGCCATGAGTTCAAGGCCAGCCTGGGCATAGTGAGTTCAGGACCAGCCTGAATTACAAAAGGGCCCTGTCTCAAAAGGCGGGGTGGGATTTCCTTTCCATCATCACTCTCAAGTCGTCACATTTTCTACTTTCTTGCTTACCAGACTTTAGTTCTTTAAGTCATCCTTGGCATGTGTACCAAGTCAGGCTGTGCCCAGACAACTTCCTTGTTTTGGGACGAGGAGTATTTTGAGGAGATACACTGAGGACTCGTACACACATTAGTTAACTCTTAGTAAATTCCTGGATAGGGTACATCTTGAAGTCCCCTAAGGGGAGGAGAGAAAGGATCCAGTTAGACTTCAGTAGTGCTGAGAGGGATCCTGTGTCACATCAGGACTTGGAAACTATGCTTGGCATTGCACCTGTGGTATGGTGGTATGGGCATGATGACATCATGGTGGCCTGCTATTTATCACCCTGCTCTGAGAAGGGTTTATGAGTGGGAGGGGTTATGTGAGGATTCAGAGGTAGGAAGCAGTCTTCCTTGTGAATCTTTGGGGCCACTAAAAAGCAAGCTACTCATCCAGGTAAGCCTGGAACTATCACAAGTGCCTATGCAAAGCTTACATTTATTATAAATATTCAAGGAGTTTGGCTCTTTCCGCTATGCAGAAATGGGTTTCTTTATTCAATTACAGACATCTGTCTCCTTTCTGCACACAGTGGTAATGCAGCCAGGAAGCCTGCATCTCCTCCTCCTCATCCACCCTCCCACTTCGTCTCCTAGTCCCTGGGTGCATATGCCTTCTCTCGTCTATAATTGTTTTGTGTTCTATTTCAGGATTTTATGAATGTTTAAAGTAAAAATTCTCCTTTAATTTCTCTGTTGCTAAAAGAATAGGCGTTTAAAGTTTCTTGCCCTATTTTATTTATTGATATGTATACATGCAAAATGTAAAATTTACATTTATCTTGAGTATTTTGTGCACATACATATCATGGAAAAGTTACAAATCCTTCCCTTTTCTTTTCACCCCTCCCCTCCAGTTTCCATTATTCCCCACATTAAGTTCTATGAAATAATTGTGATCTGGGATCTGGGTTTCTCGTATCAGAGAAACCACTCTCTATTTCACCTTCTGCTTCTGACTCACTTCACTAAGCGTGATGGTCTCAAGTTGCCTCCATTTACCTACAAAAGCTGCCAACCTCTCTGTCTTTATGAATGAGTAGTATTGCATTGTGTATAAATACCACAATTTATGTATCCATTGGTCTGTTGATGGGTATTTTGATGTCTTCCACGTGTTAGCTATTGTTAGTTGTGCTGATACGAACATGGAGATACATGTATCTCTGTTATGTGTTGTTTGTAACTCTTGCAGAAGAGGTGTCACTAGATCAAAGGGGATATTTATTTCCAGTCTTTTGAGAGACTTCCCTACAGCTCTCCATAGTGGTTGTACCAGTTTACATTCCCACCAGCAGTGCAGGAGGGTTCCTTTTTCCCCACAGCCTCACCAGCACTGTTTGCTGTTTGTGTTCTTGATGTACGCCAATCTCTCTGGAGTTAGATGGTATCTTAGTGATGTTTTGATTTGCATTTCTCTTATGGCTAAGGATGTTGAACATCTTTTCATTTATTTATTGGCCATTTGAAGTTTTTCATCTGAGAACTGGCTATTCATGTCTTTTGCTCATTTTTCAATAGACTCCTGAATATTCTGGTTATAAGCCTCCTTTCTGAGGTATGGGTGGTGAATATTTTTTCCCAGTCTATCAGTTGCCTTTTTACACTGTTGATAATTTCCTTTGATGTGCAGAAACCTTTTTAATTTGGCATAATCTCATTTGTTAATAATGGGGGATGTTTCTTTTCCTTTTGTTGTGTTATTAAGAAAGTCTGCCTACACCTATGTCTTCTAGATATTTGCCTAATTTGTCTATGGGAAGGTTGAGTGTTTCCGTTTTAATATCTAGGTCTTTGATCCACTTAGATTTGATTTTGGTACACGGTGACAGGTGTGTGTCTGTATCCATTCTTCTGCATGTAGATGTCCAATTTTCCAAGCACCATTTGTTGAAGAGGCTGTCCTTTTTCCAATGTATGCTTTTGGCTCCTTTGTTGAAGATTAGGTAGCTGAGGGTTTTGGAGTTTGTCTCTGCACCCTCAGTTCTGTTCCACTTGTCTGTCTGTTTTTGTGCCAGTACCATATTGTTTTTACAACTATCGCTTTGTAGTATAACTGGATGTCTTCTATTGTAATGCCTCCTGCTTTAGTGGAGTTACTCAAGACTGCTTTGGCTATTCTAGGTTTTCTTTGGTTCCATATGAATTTAAGGATTATTTTTTGACTTTTCTGAAGAAATTGTTGGTATTTTGATAGGAATTGCATTGAATTTGTATATCAGTTTTGGCAGTATAGTCATTTTGACTACATTGATTCTGCCTTTCCAAGAATAGGGGATGTCTTTCCATTTTCTGATGTCATCTACAACTTTCTTCAGTGTAATATAGTTTTCTTTATATAGGTACTTCACTTCCTTGGTTAGGTATATATACTCCTAGATTAATACTGATTTTTTTTGTAGCCTGCGATTTGGCTGAACTTGTTTATTATTTCCAAGAGTTTCATAGTGGAGGTTTTGATGTCTCCTTGGTACATAATTATATCTTCTGCAAATAAGGAGAGTTTGACTTCCTCCTTTCTGATGCACATTCTCAATATTTTATTGTCTTGCCTGATTGCTGTTTCAAGGACTATGTTGAGAGTAAGAGTGGTGAGAGTGGACTGCCTCGTTGTGTTTCTGATTCGAGAGGAAACACTTTCAGTTTTTCTTCATTTGCTGTGATATTTGCAGTAGGTTTGGCATATATGGTTTCTACAGGTTTGAGATAAGGCCCTTCTGCAACTCTTTTACTTAATGTTTTTAATCATGAAAGGGTGTTGAAGTTGATCAAAGGCTTTTTCTCCATCAGCTGAGATGATCATGTGGTTTTTGTTTTTGTTGATGTGGTATATTATATTGATTGAATTACATATGATGAACCACTCTTGCATCCCAGGAATGAAGCCCACTTGAAGACAGTGTATGATCTTTCTGATTACTTGTGGGATTCTCTTTGCCAGAAACTTATTAAGAACTTAAGATTTTGGTCTATAATTTTTATTCTTGGTTAAGTCTTTGTCTGGTTTTGGGACTAAGGTGATGCTAACCTCCAGAAATGAGTTTGGCAATATTCCTTCTTTTTCAGCTTCATCGAACAGTTTGAGAAGAATTGGAGTTAGTTCTTCCCTGAAACACTGAAAAAAAAATTCTGCTGTGAATCCATCTGGTCCTGGGCTTTTATTTGTAGGTTGAGCTTTTATTACTGCTTCAATTTCAGTGTGTGTAATGGGGTTGCTCGAGATTTTTATGTCCTTATTCAATTTTGGTATTTTGTATGTGTCTAGGAACTCATCCACTTCTTGTTAAAATGTAGGTGTTCAAAATAATTTCTCATAATCTGAATTTCTGGAGAGTCTTAATTTCACCCTTTTCATTTGTAAATCCATTAATCTGTGCTTTTTCTTTCCTTCCTTTGGTGAGTTTAGCTAGAGGTTTGTCAATCTTGTTTATTTTTTCAAAGAACCAACTGTGACTCATTAACCTTTTTTATTGTCTTTAATTTCAGTTTATTAATTTCAGATCTGATCTTTATAATTTCTTTTCTTCTAATGCTTATTGGCTTAAATTGTTATTGTTTCTCTAAGGCTTTAAGGTACATCATTAATGTGGTGATTTGTGACTGTTCTTTTCTTTTGATATGTGCATTTATGGCTATGGATTTGTACTGCTTTCATTGTGTCCCATAGACTCTGATAGGATGTACTTCCTTCATCATTTAACTCTATGAAGTTTTTTAGTTCTTCTCTGATTTCTTCTGTGATCCATTGTTCGGTCAGTAGTAAGTTGTTTAGTCTCCACGTATTTGTGTATTTTCTTTTGTTTCTTTGCTGTTAAGTTCCAGTTTTATTCCACTATGATCTGAAAGTATACAAGGAATTATTTCTATTTCTTTGTATTTATTTAAGCATGACTTATGGCCTAGAACATGGTCTGTTTTAGAAAATGTTCCATGTGCTGCTGAGAAAAATTTGCATTCTGTTGATGTTGGGTGGAAAACTCTGTAAACATCTGTTATGTCCATGTTTTCTATAGTGTCATTTAGCTGTTGTGCATCTTTGTGGATTTTTTGTTTGGTTGATCTATCTGTCTGTGGTAGTGGAGTATTAAAGCCCCCTATTGTAAGTGTATTGAGACCTATATGTTCTTTGAGATCTAATTTTGGTGTACATAATTGGGTGCTCTCTAGTTTGGAGTCATATGTATTGATAATTGTCAGTTTTTCCTGTTCTGTTGTTCCCTTAACCAGTATATAGTGATCATCTTTGTCTCTCCTAACCTGTTTTGTTTTGAAATCTGGTGAGTCTGAGACTATTGTCGCAACCCCTGCTTGTTTTCTGGGCCCTCTTGCATGAACTATTGAATTCTGTCCTTTTATTTTCAGTCTATGAGTTCCTCGTGGATGAAGTGTGCCTCTTGTAAGCAAGAAATTGTGGGTTTGTGTTTTTCAAGCCAGTCACCAAGTCTGTGTCTTTTAGTAGATGAGTTTGAGCCATTCATGTTCAAAGAAATTATCAAGGTATGTTTGACATGTCCTGCCATTGTTAACAGTTTTTCAGCATTATTTACTAGACTTACTTTTTTGTCAGCTCATTCTTCTGTATCTGTTACCTCTTTTTTTGTCTGGGGTCTTTTTCACTTTTTAAGTTTCCTTTAAGTATTCCCTGCAGTGCTGACTTAGTGGCTGCAAGTTTCTTTAAGCTTTCTATATCATGGAAAGTTTTAATTTCCCCCTCTAATTTAAAAGATAATTTTGCTGGATATAGCAGTCTGGGTTGGCATTTATGTTCCCTTAGTGCTTGGATGATATTGTTCCATGATCTCCTGATTTCTAGGGTTTGGGTTTAGGAATTTGCAGTTATCTTGATGGGCTTATCTTTGTAAGTCACCCTCTGTTTTTATCTTACAGCTTTTAATATTCTTTGTGTTGAGTCACTAATATTTTAATTATATAATGTGTCTTGATGAGGTTCTCTTCTAATCACAGTTGTTTGCTGTTGTATATGCCTACAACAGCTCAATGTTGTTTTCTTTCCTTAAGTTTGGGAAATTTTCTTCCGTAATTTCGTTGAACGTGGCCTTTTAAGCCTTTTGTTTTGTCCTCAGTTTTCTTCTGTACTCTCATAATTCTGAGGTTTGAGTCATCCATCAGCTCTTTTTTGGTTTGTGTTCTTTACTGTTGTTGTAAGTTCTAGCTGATCCACTTTATCTTCTAGGTCTGATATTCTGTTCTCAAAACATTCGAACTGGTTTCTTAATTTTTCTGTGTGTTTTTCATATCCTGAATATCTGCTTTCAATAGTTTATATCTCTGCTGTATTCTCCTCAAATTTCTTGTATTACCTCCATTATCTTCTGGTTGATATCTTTGTTTTCCTCTTAATTTCTTGTCAATGTTTGCTGATAGCATAGCTATGTCCGATCATAGCTCTTGCATTTCCTGTTTCATTTCCTGTTTCAATTGTATTTCTAGGCCCAGAAATTATCATCTTTTTTGCCTTTTTCGTCTCTGGGTTCTGCTATTTCAAGATCCCTGTTACCATTTTCTGGGTGTCAGGCTTTTCTGCAGATTTATTACCACCTTTCCTCATCATTTTGTTACACTGAGTTGAGGCTCCAATATTGTTGATGAGCTTGTTTTCTTTTCCTGAGATTCTTAAATTAGACTCTTTTCTGCTTGAAGTGTTACTTGGCTATTGAGAGATTTTGCCATCGGTGAAGATAAATGCCAGGCAGAAACACAAAGTCTGGGTCACCTTTATTAAAGAAGCTCCCAGGCGAGGTTCACAGACCTCAAGAAAGGGGTCCAGAAAGTTGCACCCCAAGAGAGGGGTATAGGGCATTTATAGGATTTTGAGAAATGTATAGGACTGCCGCGGAAGCTGATTGAGCGTCTTGGCCAGTGGTGCTGGCCTCAGTTAAGTTTCGCTTTCCCAGAATCTGTTTCTGGCAGGGCACTGGTTCCTCCCACCTCGGGCCATCAGCTGTATCTTTCACATGCAGGAGGGATGGGGCATGTGAGGCCCATTGCTGCGAGCTCCTCTGGTGGTGGCTACCTGCCTGTCTCTAGTGCACAGGCGGAAATAGACACGTGAAGGCCCAGTCCCGCTAGCTCCCACGCACCTAAAGGTTTTTTTTTTTTAATCTTCGTAAAATTCAAGGCTTTCAGAGTTTCAGTCCCTGAAATAGTGTTGTCTTTTTAAAAATTAACTTTTCTAAGTATTTTTTTTTTTAATTTCAGGATCCTTTGGCTCCTATGTATAACTTGATGAGCCTTGATTAGTAGCTTAGTTGAGGAGATAAGGGAGGGCTGGAGTGAGCAAGGTACAAGGTACAGGAGAACATCAGGTCATTCTCGTTGTGCCCGCATGCTGTGCTTCTGCTCATAATGTGGAAGAGGAAGGAAGAGTCCATACATAGCCCTACTGGGCACATTCAACCGCCAAATGATGGCCAGTTTAATATTGTGAAGAGGAGGTTTCAGCTCCCTTGGCTACTGAAACTGCTTATGAGTTGATAGCAGAGGGTTCTGAGATCCCAAGAAGGGACCCAGTGAAGTTGTGGAATGGTGACCTGACTAGAAATGGGCCAGCCTTCCCTGGGCCCCTGTAAATGCAGGGTCCTCCAAGCTGGACAGGTGGGACCAGGTGAGGATTACCTCTTTTTTTTTTTTTTTTTAAAGAAAGATCTCTTCTTTACTACAGTTCTCTTAACCTATTCCTCTGGCTCTGCTGTGTTCTGCCAAAGCAGGATTGCTGTGCTGGGCTCTGTGCAGGCATTTCAGGCTTATTTCAGCACTCTAGACTTCCTGATACACATTCCTAATCACACCACCAGAATGATTTTTTTTTTCCCTCTGTGTGATTATTGCTGTAGTTTAAGCCACCTGAAATTGTCACTGTTCAACCACTTCTGACCACGTGGCAGTTCAACATGGTTTGGTGTAATAGAAATGAGCCTGGGGTGAAAGCTTATACCAGTGCCACCTTTTGTTGTCCTCCTTCTAGGGCTTTAGGAGTTACCATGAATTAGATTTTTTTTTTTCCCTGTGTTGTGTTGACTGCATTAGAATCTGCTGGGTGTTGTCTTGATTGAGTTCACCTGTGTGTCTCCTCGCACAGCAGGGAGTTCAGCCTACCAGGCAGCAGCACCCAGAGACAGGTCATCAGGTGTCTTTCTCTTTTTATTCCTCCACTTCGCACGCGTGCGTGCGTGCGTGCGTGCGTGAATGTGTGTTACATAATGTTTACATTGAACTTGAGTGTTTTGTGCACACACACACATATATATATATATATATATATATATATATATATATATATCACATCAAAATTATAATCCCTTCCCCTTACTCTCTAACTTTCCTCCCAAGTCATAAGTAGTCAGGCTTGCACTGTGAGTGGATGGTCCTTTCCTAGCCTCGGGCCTGTGTCATCTGCTTCAAACCCAGAGAGACTGCAGGAGAGACATGCTTCCACTTTGTACCAGTGTCAGTGGGAATCAAGATGACTCAAGGCCAGTCCTGACTCCTGGCTCACTGCCCCCCTCACACTGATTACCTTCTTTCTCCTCTTGGTGGCCATCAGCATCCTTCCATCTGTGGTTGAAGTTCAGGGCCTTTAACCCCAGCACTGTCTGCTAGGACCACCTGTTCACTCCTTTCCCACAGTTCCTGACAGATTTCCTGCTGGCACAAATTTACACATGTAACATTCATTTAACAAACTGAAAATTAAAACTACAGAGTCATAAAATGTGAGCTGAGAGCCCTGCAGGGACTTATTAGAAACGCAGATTCTAAGGCTCTGACTTCCTGATGCTCACCTCTGGGTGGCTGGCTCTGCCAGGGGTTCAAGTGAGTCTGAGCCATCAAACCAAATAAATTGTGACAGAAAAGTCCCATTGTTGGCCTGTATTGCAAAGAGTTGTGATTGTGTTTTATACAGAAGACCTGTGTTTTTACTTGTTATGATTGTGTTCTTGGAAAATCTTTCAGCCTCTTGCTTAGAGTATTAGTGTCTATGGGAGAGGGGAAGAGGAGGACCAGAGGGAAGTAACACTTTTTCCTTGTACTCTTAGTCCTGCAAGATAAGTTAATAACATTTCCCCTAAAGAATTAATTGCAATTCATTACCTGGTAGTTTTCTATGCTTATTCCTGAATAACTTACTTTTGGCCTAAGGTGATCCAGAAGGAAGTCACACTGGGGCAGAACATGAGTTTGACTGTTCAGTGCTGACTCAGAAGTGGGGACCCTGAGCAGGAGCCAGAAATCTGTAGGCCTCTTCATGCCTGCTAGCCAGTGAACTCTTAGCCGTAAGAGGAAGATGCTGCAAGACAGGACCTAATTTTTCTTCCACTTGGTTTTGCATTTGCATTTCAAGACCTGGCTTATTGGTTTGTTGTCTTTTGAGGCAGTGAGTACCAGGAGTGGAGGAGTGGTGCTGTGAGAACACAGGCACAGAAAGATAGAGGGTGGGCTTTCTGAGCAGTACAGCATTGTGATAACACTGTTCATTCATGTACAGGACCATTTGTGCATCAGCGTACCTTGTGCATAGAAATTAGGTAATGATCTGGCTCCCTGGTGGCAGCAGGAAGGTAGTTAAGCAGTTGAGCATGAGGCATGTGTCCCCACTCACATATCTCATTGGTCTTTGCCCTTTGGTCCGGGAGGCTTTTTCAAAAAGAGAGAGAGAGAGCCATAGGACTATGTTTGTTTTTAAATTGTAGTGCATATTTTCTGTATACTATTAATAAGGGTCTTAAATTTCCTGGGAAAATGTGTGGTTCTTAATATAGGAATAGTTTTGAAAGCAGAGTTAGGTTAGGCTAGTAGCCTAAAGAGACCCACTGGATGGATATTAGGCAGTTCACCACCAGGGATGTGGGTGGAAGGGCATTAGTGTGGTGAGCAGAAAATTAAGGGACTTGGGGAATTTTAAGAAAGTCTGGGCCAGCGAAACAAAACAGCTCTGCTGGGAGTGAAAACAAACCACTGGCTAGTTTTGTTTTTGTTTTTGTTCTTCTCATTTCTGCAATTCTTGGCCTCATATGGTCCCAGATCTATTCTCTTATATGCCAGTGTCAATTTATATTTGTGCTCTGTGGTATACAACAAGAGAAGGTAGTGCTGGAGGTAGCCTGGGAGCCACACATGTTGGAACCTCAGCTAACCATCTGTTTCCAGTCTGTTTCCTCTAGTGATTGGAAAAGTAGCTTGTGTGCTAAAGAAAGGAGCTGCATTTCTCCTAAAAGGACAAGAAAAGAACTTAAGGGTGTCTGAGGCTAGTGCTTAAGGACCCTTTCCTGAGATTCCTTGGATTCCAGCCTCAGGACTCCTGGGACGATTCTTCTGTGACCAAGAAGAGAGGACAGGGAAGCATTGTGATGTGGTAGAGTGAGGTCAAGGCAGGCTGGAGCTGGCCTGGCACAGGGAGCTGCAGTGGGTAGGATTGTATTCCAGGATTCCATTGTGGTTGCTGTTAATGTTGCCATATGGTCTAAGCTATTCACCCAGCAAATGGTTTTCTTACCTGTGTCAGGTCCGTTTTCCAGACCCAACTGTAGTGACCATGGGCTCCTCAGTCAGAGGTAGGTCTCCATGCATATTCTCAGTTTTTAACAGAAATAGGGACCATACCCAGAAAGAAGCAAGGAGAGCCCAGACCAAAGCTTAGGTCATTTACACTATGAGCCATGGAATTGGGGATACCACAGCTGCTCTAGAGTGAATGACCCTCATGACATTGTGTGTTGTCCCTTGCTGGAACATGGTCCCTCAGCAGACACCTGTTGGCCCTGTGCCCTGCTCTGTAATAACAAATTGGCCCTCAGGCCTGGCCTGGCCTTCTTTTAGGTCAGTTCCTTAGCTTCAGGGCCATCGTTGACCCTTGTTTTTCCCGCTATTTTTTTATTAATATACAAATGTAATACATAGTATTTACAATGAATTTGGGTGTTTTCATACACCTGTGTATCATACCGAGTTTACAATCACTTCTCATTTTCTACCATCCCACCCCCTCCCTATCTCTTTCCCCGACTCTAGCTATCACTTCATATAGTTCCAAAGAATGTCTGTGTTCTGGGTTTTCCAAGTCAGAGAAAACATACAGTGTTTAACATATTAATCCTCCGCACCTAAGTCATTTCACTTAAGTCACCACTCTAACTCAGCTTCCTATTCCTCGAATGGGTTCGTAGTAGTTAAATCTTGATGCCTCTTCTCTGAATCCAACCAATCCCTTTATTGGGATATTTACCAAATTTTTTTCTATATTTTGCTGTATCTTTGTAGTTATTATTAAACCTGGCCTTACCCACCAGTTCACATTAGAAAATAACTACAAGCATGTAGTTCAAAAGACTAGTAAATTTGGGAAAGAAGAAGAAAAAAAATTAAATTTCAAATGCCTTAACTGAATATTGGA
Organism: Ctenodactylus gundi; assembly: GCA_004027205.1. Classification (NCBI taxonomy): domain Eukaryota; kingdom Metazoa; phylum Chordata; class Mammalia; order Rodentia; family Ctenodactylidae; genus Ctenodactylus; species Ctenodactylus gundi. The sequence goes on along the minus strand of PVKB01001139.1, from coordinate 314,450 downwards.
AGGTGCATACTTAGACATTCACGGGGTTATCTTTATATCAATTGGTTTCCTTAGGATAAATTTTCATCAGTGACCTAATAAGTGAATTGTTACAATAAAACAGTTAAAACTATATCACATTGCTACACTAACTGAACTTAAATCTATACCGCATAAATAAAGTGACAAATATGAAGGCAAATTTAGTTATTTCAGAATTTTTTAACTTTCATAACTTATTTACTCATATTTCAGTGGTTACTAACATTCTTTTTTCTCAACTCATCCTCTTCTAGCTGTTGTCGCTTTTCCTATGGGATCATTGGTGACGCTGGCCTCCCTTTCACTTTCTAAGTTTCCTTTGAGTGTTCTCTGCAATACTGGCTCAGTGGCTGCAAATTCCTTTAAGCTGTCTCTGTCATGGAAAGTTTTTAAGTTCTCCCTTTAAATTAAAAGATAATTTTGCTGGGTATAGCAGTCTTGGTTGGCATTTATGTTCTTTCGGTGCTTGGATGACATTGCTCCATGATCTCCCTGCTTTTAGAGTTTGGATTGAGAAGTCTGCAGTTATCCTGATGGGCTTATCTTTGTAGGTCACCTTCTGTTTTTCTCTTACTGCTTTTAGTATTTTCTCTTTGTGTTGGGTTTCTAGAATTTTAATTATTTGGTGTTGTGGTGAGGATCTCTTCTGATCAAAATTGTTTGGTGTTCTATATGCCTGCAGTAGTTCCATGTTCATTTCTTTTCTTAGATTTGGGAAATTTTCTTCCGTTATTTCATTAAACATGTCTTTTAAGCCTTTTGTTTTGTCCTCAGTCTTCTCCTGGATTCTCATAATTCTGAGGTTGTTTCTCCTTGAATCGTCTATCAGCCGTTGTAATGATTCGCTTTCTTTATTTACTTGGTGTTCTTCATGGCCTGTACGTTGCAGCTCAGTCACTTTATTTTCTAGGTCTGACATTCTATTCTGAAGTTGTTTAAAGTGGTTGCTTATTATTTCCTGTATGTTTTTTCATTTCCTGAATATCTGCATTCAGTTTTTCCATATCTCCTTTTTGTTCTCTAATTTCTTCTTTTGCCTTCATTATCTTCTGGTATATTTCTTCTCTGGCCTCCTCTAGTTGCTTTTCAAGGCTTTCTTTTTGCTTAGCTATGTGTTGGTGTAGCTCTTCTGCCGTCTGTTTTATTTCCTGCTTTAATTTCAATGATTTTATGGGCCCAGAAGTTACCATCTTTTTTGCCCTTTTCTTCTTTGGATTCTGCAATGTCAGAATCCCTGGTATTATCTTCTGGGGTGTCAGGTCTTTTAGTAGGAGATTTGTAGCCACGTTTCCCCATTTCTTCTCTGGTCTCCTCTAATTGCTTTTCAAGGCTTGCTTTTTGCTTAGCTATGTGTTGGTGTAGCTCTTGTGCTGTCTGTTTTATTTCCTGCTTTGATTCCCGCTTTAATTCACTGATTATCTGGGCTCAGTAGTCACCATCATTTTTGCCCTTTTCTTTGGGTTCTGCAGTTTCAGTATCCCTGGTATCTTCTTCTGGGGTGTCAGGTCTTTTTGTATGAGATTCGTTACCACGTTTTTCCATGGTTCTGCTACCTCTGGCTGTCTCTGGTGCGCAGGAAAGAAAATGGCTCCTGCTGACGTCACTGCCTGAGACGGCCGCTGAGCCCTGTTTCTGATCTGGGATCCCGGGGCCTTTTCTAGGAGGAGCGCACGCTGCATTTGTAGTACCTGCACCCGCGGGTTGGTGTGTCTGAGGCGGGGGCTGTCCACTGCCCCACAGTTCCCACTTATCCGTATCGGCGCTTAGCTCAACCTGAGGTTCTGGCCTCTGGACCTTCCCCTGTCTGTGGTCTGTGGGTGCCGACAGCTCAGGGCTGCGCCGAGTCGGCTCCTTCTTTCCTCCTCTTCAGATATGACTTCAGGATTTCTGACCCGCCCGCAGCCTCCTCTTCGTTGTTGTGTGCTCAGTCCTCTCCCAGCTCCGTCAGATGTTCAGGTCCCCGCGACCTTTCTTCCCAGCCATTTTCAGCAGGCTGAGGTGGTGTCCTGGGCTGCAGGGATTTTTTTCTCTGCTTTCAATGATCTTTCAGAATTTCTGTCCTCCTGTTGGTCACCTTTCAGTTTTGGGGGATGGTCCTGTCTTTCCTAGCTACACCAAACACACTTTTTCTAACTAAATTCTTGACTTTTTAAGTGAGTCGGTAAGGAGACATTGTGCAGTGCTGTTGCTCAGCTGCCATCTTGACTGGAAGTCCCATTGTTGACCCTTGTTCTGCATAAGTCTTGAAACTGCTGTCAGAAAAGTTCTGTCCTCCTGTCTGTGGCATGTGTTTATAATAGCCTGTTTTTACACGTCAGACCAGGAAAGGATGCAGAAGTACTATACACACCCAACCTGGAATCAGGCATCACTGAAGTGTGAGGCCAGGGCAGAGCACTTCTTTAGTCATTTAACTGGATATTTGAAAAGGTAAAGGACTGTTGGAGCACATGCTAATGTGACTACGACTGTGGTTCAATCTCCTATACCACAGAAAAGAGAAAACCAGTCAACCAGTCTTTCAGCCTATGAACACCAGTGAAACTTGTTTGGTAGAAAAAGAAATGAAAACTTGCTGAAAACAGCCATAAATTATCACCCAGATACTTGTAACCTCATATCCCACTGCTTAGCTTACAAGGCTTCAGGTGCCGAGTCCCTTCTTTTATTAAGGAAGGTGTAGTTCTGGGGTTCAGCATTCCCCTAACTTAGCTTCCTCGAGTACTGGAATGGTCTACTGTGGGCCTGATCTATGGACCAGGCCAGTTTGACGGTGGGGCTATAGTATGTTTTCCTACAATTTCAGGCGTTTGGGTCACCACATCAGTATAATTAGGGATGAATATATATCTTTTTAATGGAGGAAATTTTTCTCCTGATGTCCAGTAGCTGGTTTTCCATCTTTCCTGAAAAATGCTCTTCCTTCTCCCTTGTGAACTCATCTTTAACTATCGCCTGCTGCCTTCTTCAGCTACCTTCAGACTTCCTTTCCTAAAAAGCCAGGATATTTATTTTTACTCCTGGTAAAGGTTTCTTGTTACCTCATGCTCCCTAATCTGGGCGTTCTTTGAGAGGTTAATGTATGATTCAGTTGTAAAGGATAGAACACATTTGGAAGTCTGGGAATGTGGCTTGGTGGGGTCCTGACCTAGCATCTCTAGCACCACACAAAAAAGTGCAGTTAGAGGTAGCAGCATCCTGTCATTACTAAGAAGTGATAAAACACCTTTTATCCTGAACCACTTCGCAAAATGTCCATGGAGCCAAACAGGCAGCCTGTGGTCCTGCTGAGACACTGTGCTGGGTGCTCAGGGAGCTTGTGTTTGATTTATGGGCTAGAAGAAGTCAGAGTGGTGGGGTGTGTCCCATTTTAATTAATTTCATAACAGTAAAGCCAGTGCCTGGGAATATATCTTTGTCATGTGCTACTCTGGGGGTGAGGGGGAGGGAGTAGGGGACGGGCATCAGATAGCCTCTTCTGAAAACGAAAAGCACCTTCCGTGACTTTTGAGCCTGGCTGACGATATGCAGACCCATGTTTGTTCATTAATATGCACACCCAGGTGCAGTTCCTGAAGCAGGTTTACTCTTCTTCATGTGTTGCCGTGGCTGGGGATTCTGAATGAGCTGGTGGCCTAGAGTGGACCCTACCTGGCTCATTGTGTACCGAGCTGCTGCTCCCCCTGTAACTCCACATCACTGCTGTAGGGCTGTCCCCTGGAGGTCTGGAAGGGAGGGATATTCTGTAGTAGAAGTCTTTGGCTGAATCTTTCATTACTTTTAATACTGCAGGGGGCAGCTCCCTGTACTGATTGGGCAAGGATAGAAGTAGCGAACCTTTTTATTTTTTTTTTTTTTAAGTAGATGGTTTCTAATGGAAGGTGAGGATTTTTTTTTCCCCACAGTAAAGTCAAGCATTTATTTTATTAATGTAGTTGGCCACAAACAAAAATAGATTCCATTTGACTGAAGTTATATGTGCAAGTATAAAGATGCTACACAGTGCTCCAGTTTTATATAATGTTTGTTTAATGAAATCCTACTTAATTTATGATGAATAGATTTATTGTAATAGAGTTGATCGTATGGCATGCTGTTTAAAAATCAGCAGTGCATTAAGGAAGATGAGCATTTTTAATTCACATTCCACCTTCTTTGTTTTTCTATTAAGATTTCTTTTTCAAACTATATTATTTAATTTTCTACATGCTAAGGGTTATAATGGTACCAGAACACAACAATGAAAGGAAAGATGTCTTACTACCCTTGTGCCTCAGATACCTAGTTTCCAAACCTAGCTAGCGAGTGGCACAGCAGTTAAAGAGCTTGCTTAGCAAGAACAAGGCCCTGGATTTAATTCCCAGCACCACATAAGCTGGGCATAGTGGCACATACCTAGAATCTCAGCACTCGGGAGCTGAGGTAGGAGGATTACCAAGTCCAAGGCTTGCCTGGGCTACATAGTGAGTTCAGGATCAGTCTGGGCTACAGAGTAAAACCCCATCTACTATGAATCTATAAAGTCCAACAACTTGGAGGCTTTTGTAGGCAAATGGAGGAAACTCATGCTTAGTGAAGTGAGTCAGAAGCAGAAGGTGAAATATTGAATGGTCTCTCTGATATGAGAGACCCAGATCACGATTACCTCACGGGATTTAAAGTGAAGAATAAAGAGAACCAGGGGTGAGGGGCTGGGGGTGTTGGGGGCGCGGGTAGGGGGAGGGTCAAAAGAAGAGCGGAGAAGGCCTTGTTACCTTGACAAGGTAAGTATTTGCACAAAATGCTTAAGATCAATGTAAACCTTAAATTTTGCACTTACACATATTAATAAAATTGGGGGAAAACCCCTGTCTCAAAAAAAGTTTTTAATTTTACCAAATTTACCAAAACCAGTGTCAGCCTTGGCTGACATGTACCAGCTGTGCAGTTGACTCTTCAGTAGGGTTCTCTGTGTCTTTGTTGTACACCTTCCTCTCATTACCTGCCAGCGCCAGGCCTTAAGGGTCTGTAGACGCCTCGGTGTTGATTGACTGCTTGATGGTATTCCATTTTGTGAATATACTCAGATTTAGTTAATTGGAGTTGAGATTTTCTAAAAATGCAGGAGCAGGTTGACCTTCTGGATGGCTAGATACTGAGTACGTACATCTGGGAGACCCCTTATTGTTTACCTTTCATCTTCCCTATATTGTCCAGTCCCCCTGCGGGTTCTGTATTGTCCTGAGGAAGCACCTGGTGACAGAGGGTAAAGCATTGAAGCCTAATTAGTAATATTTGCTAAGTAACAATGTTAGTTTCTGTTTGCTGAGCACCACCTAAGGTGTCAGACTTGTGCTAACTTAGTAGAGGCTTCTTTGGTTGACATGTGATGTCGTATCTATGGCTTGTTAGAATGGTGCTTGGCTGACCAAAGAGGAAGTGTTGAGGTATACAACTTGTTTTGTACCCCTCTGGATTCAGCTCCCATTGTGCCTGACTTATCAGAGGGAAAGTGTCCTGGGTGATTCAGAGACAGTGCTGGGATACATAAGAGCTTCTGCACACTGGGCAGGGACTTGATTCTTCAAGAGTTCAGAGTCTTTGCAGTTGAATCTAGTCCTGCCAGCTTTACTTGGGACTTGCAGTTAGCCCTTGCACCTTCTCCAGCTGTTGAAGGCAGGCTAGCGCCTCCTGGTCTTCCCAGCTATCCTTCCCAATAGCAGGATATCCCCTCTGACAGGGTTCCCCTGCTCCTCACATCAGGAGACCTCCCCAGTGTTGTAGGATCAGTGGCATCTTCTTTATGGTACAGCTGCCCAGCCACCCCACTCTGGTCCTATACCAAGTGTATGCCTGCTTAGATGCCCCAAAAATCCTTTTTTTTTTTTTTTTCTCCTGGTATGGGGTTTTAGAAAAGTGATTACTGGGGCAATTTCAGGAAAACCAGATGCCTCCTGAAATATCTCCACGATTATGGGTAGCCCGGTCAAGGATGGTCATCAGGTCTGCTCTGGACACCATGGAGGCCTGTGGCTGAGTAGAACAGTTGTGGAAGGTGTTGGAGACCTGTAGAGTTGCTGCTGGGTGTGTGTTACAGACTGTACGGTTGAGGTCAGAGGACCCACTGGTACCCCCAGATTTGTACAATTTGAGGCTTCTCTGAGAGGGGCAGTAGCACAGAGAGGTTGGCCTACAACCCCTTTGGTGTCTTTTCCAATTGAAAATACTATGTCAGGTAGTATCTTTGCTTGCACTTGAGTGATGTTTAGTATGTCACTTTGCTTTTTCCCTCCTCTTTTGCAGATGCCTTTGTGAACAGCCAGGAATGGACCTTGAGTCGATCTGTGCCAGAACTAAAAGTGGTGAGTAGCTCTGTCTGGTCTTGGCAGTTCATCCTTGCCAGTGAGAAGGGAGGTGACTCCACAGAAGGTCATGGGAGACCAGGCAGGCTGAACTTCATTCCTGTGAACTATAGATGGTGCATGTGCCTGCCGTGTTCCTGGGGAGGACCAAGTATTGCTGATAGTTTTGTGTTGGAGCCGTAAGTGTGACTGAGAGTCAGGACAGCCACCCAGCCTAGTGATGTGCTCTATACATGGCAAGTCCATCAATATCCTTATCTCTTATCTTCTGTTGCGCACACCCACCCACACCACACCATAGATTTCTTTTAGTAGTGTGTCATGAAAGTTTCTATAATTAACCAGCAAACCTTGATGTTCATTATTTTAAAAATTTTTGTGACTGTTTACCCTATTACAAAATGGTGGCATAAAATGAAAATTTTGTCTCTTGGTTATGATCTGTAATCTTTTAGTGGAGTTAAATCTTAGATTGGTGTAGTTAGCTTTTTGTTGCTGTGACTAAATCTTTGAGAATATCGATTTTGAGGAGGGAAGGTTTACTTTAGCTTATACATTTCTGAGGTTTCAGTCTGTGGTTGTCTGGTTCCATTGCAACAGGCCTGAGATAAAGAGAGCATCACAGTGGAAAGAAGTAGTGAGAAAGAGCCATAGAGGACGCAGCTGGTGACAGGATAGTCTAGAGGTTCACGCTCCATTGATCTTCACCCTTCAGCAAGACACCTTCTGCAAGCCATCACATCTCAATGTTGACATCAAACTATGATCTCATCAATGGATTGTCCCATTGATAAAGTTAAAACCTTCGAAGATGTACCCAGGAGCATGCTTTATTGATACCTTAGGTGTTTCTCAGTCCAATCAAGTTGACAATCAAAGTTAACCATCACAGTGGGCCTGTATAAGTGGCCTGTGACAATCATCTTCAGAAATCTTTTCCACTGCATATTCTAAACCCCAGTTTTTAAATAATTGTGGATTTTTTTTTTGTCATCAGATTTGGGAAAGTTGAGTGTGCACACAAGTCGTTTAGCTTCACAAGTGTGAACTCTGACTGTGGGAGGAGAGCTGCTGCTTGTAGGTGAGCAGGCTGCAATGGGGCCATCCCTAGTGATGGCTGTCCTGCTGTCTTTTTGAATTGCAGTTACTTAATCTCCCTAGATGCCTCCAGCTTATCTTCCTGATAACCCAACTGGACCCTGGAGCCTTCAGGTTCTTCTTTCTGGCTTACCACAACCTCAGTGGGTGTTCAGAGGATGGGGCAGAGGTATGGACAGGGACCTTCAGAATTCTCAGGCTTTAGATAGGGAGATTGCACAGTAAAGGATTTTCAAATCTTTCAGCAGAGTATATATGACTTGTCACTTGGAAAAATATTTTTCTAAACTTAGGGAGTAGAGGCAAGTGTTTGGAAGGCTTGAGATAGAATACCATGAACTCCATGTTCTCCCTCTTCTGTCCCTACTATTCTCCCTGGGTATCATGCACAGGGCCCCTCTCTTCCCTCTTTCCCCACTCCGTCCCTCCAGGATACTGACTTTTCTTTGTAGCAGCTGCCAACAGGTTTTTTTTTTCTCTTGGACAACCAAGGGTCCTATTTGTGTGCCTGATCTGAAATCCAGGGTTCTACAAAACTGGTGTTGAAACCACCATCTTAATCTGTCCCCTATGTGTTTTGTTACTGCTGTCCCTGCACACAGTATTAGTTCTACAGGGGAGTTCCAGAGGTACCTGTTGAGTAAGTAACATAGATAGGCAGTGTTGTTACCATAAACTCTTGAAAAAAATTGGCCAGTTTCAGATACGCCTTTTTAGGACAGTCCAAGTGCTTCTTGACTTTTTTGACAAGCACCAGTGATGGAGATAGCACTTTGCTAATAACAACAGTATTTCTAAAGCATTGACTCTGTGGGGCGTGTTCTAAGTGCTTCTCCTTTACTCCTGTCAACTGCTCACAATGGAGAGACCCTGCTCTTCATTTTGTGAGTGAGGAAATTGAGGCTTGAACATGAGGAGCCACAGCCCAGGAAGCTGTGACAGGAGCAGAGCTGGAATTTGAGGATGGGGTCTTTGTCTGTCCTTGGCCTGCCAAGTAGAACTCTGTATCTTTGCCCAGACTGACACAGTATTCTCAGGTCCCACATGGCTGTTGAGAATTGAAACGTACTTATTGCTGGTTTGTTTATTTTTCTAGACAGGGTCTTGTTGTATTTAGTCCAGACTGGTCTAGAGCTCATATATAGCCCACACTGGCCTCAGACTCACAGCAGTTATTCTGTCTTAGCCTCTTGACTGCTGAGAATACAGGTGTTCAGCTCTGAGCTTGGCTAATTTTTATCTGTTGCTGGGGAATAAAACTCAGGCCCTTGCACATGCTTTAACCACTAAGCTACGAGCCCAGCTTGAAATGTGCCTGTTTCAACCCAGGAACTAAGTTTTACATTTTTATTTAAGTATAGCTTAAGTTGGAGCGATACTTGAGGCTGTGGCATTGCTGTCTGACCATCACCATTGGTAGGGACTGTCCTCCGGATCGTTTGTTTCAACAGTTGTGGGTTCTGTGGGTTCTGAGGGATCTATGTGTTCTCTTACCAGACCATAATTGAGGACACATGCTACTTAAAAACCTTTGTTTTCTGCTGGTATTTGAAGTGTTTGATTTTTCCAGAATGCATGCTCAGGAGACATAGAGGATGATTATATTAAGAGGTGGCATGGGGCTGGCATTCCCAAAACGTGACTTTCTGGAGACTTGTTTGAGCTCACTGCTGGGATTGACTCCATCTTACAAGCAAGTGTACATTAGTGGTCTGAGGGAGGGGGCCCATGTCATCCCACCCCCAGCCATTGTGTTGGAGACCCTGGCTGGACCACCAGTTTTGCATGGACTATGTACCCTTTTAATTAGCAGTCTGCCTGTCTGTTTGGGCACCTCAGCAGATCATCCAGCAGATCTTGTGCACTGAAGATATTCAGAGACAGAAAAAGTGCCCTTTGTTCTGTAAGGCAGCCCATGAGTACCCACAGGGCTGCCATTGTTTCCTGCCCAGAACACCCGAGACAGGTGGCCCTTTAGGTCAGCGCCTTGGGACCCCTGGTTGTGCTTCTCAAGCACAGCCATGAAATGATGTAATAGCACGCTTCCAATAGATTCTTTGTTGTCATATTTTGCAATGACTCTTCTGGAATCCATCAAGGAACACAAGTCACTGTTTGATTTCTCTTCAAGAGTGGTAGTACCATGCCTTAAGTTTTCTGAAGTTGTGTTGTGTTGATACATCAGTGACCCATTGGTTTTGGTGTGGTGCACAGATCTGTGCCAGGCAGCACCAGCTTTGTGCTTCTGCTTGGATAGAAAGAATAAATGGACCTTAGACATGTTGCCTGCAGAGAGGGCCTCCGTCAGTAACTTGTCACATCTTGTTTGTATTTTCTTTGAGCTCCCAACTGGAAGTTGTACCAAAGGTTCCACTTTCTTTTCAGCAAACTCTTGTTGAGCAGGTAAGTATGGAAGAATGGAACACTAGAGATGACAGTTGGAAAAGACTGAACTTTGGTTTTCTCTTCTGAGATATGAAGATGCCAGGTGTAGGGATTCAGCCATGTAGAGCCTGTACAGATAAATGCAGATTTGAGGGTGGCAACCTCCTGCCCACTGTATATAACTCTGTAATTATCTGGATAACTTGTTTCTCCCTGTGAATCCCTTGGCGCAGACTGGATTGATTTTCTCCTCCCTGGCTGACATCAGCAGGACCTCAAGTCTTCCAGTTGAGCACCGAAACCTAATGAACATTTCCTCCCTCGTTTTATTTCTTCCTCAGTGTGTTATTTCATTCTACCATGTTTCGAGCTAAAGTGCCCATAACAGTCTATGGGATGATCATAAAAACCAAATACCACCCCAACCCCAGGAGTTATCAGTATCATTCTCCTTCTTAGGGATGAGCCAGATCTTTGCCCATCATCTCACAGAAGAAGGGAGGAATTTTGCTACACAGAGAAAATACAGGCTTAACAGTGCTTGACTTCAGAGGATTTTTTTTTCCTCAGGGCAGAGAAACTAATCTTAATTAAAAATGTAATTCTGTGCCATATTGTTTTGGATTTTCTCAGCATGGAGCTGGCAAACAGCAGGTACCCTTGAGCAAAAGAATAATTAACAGGTAGATATTCTTGGGTTATGGAAACCCAAGGTAAAAAGATGACATAAGTCAAATCTTGGAGGGAAATAGCTTTCCTCAAGATCTCTTCACCTATTGTGGCTGGGAGCCTGGCTCTTAGCTGTAGTATACTCACTAGCTATAGTCATTTACTCAGTTTTTCATTCATTTACTCAGCCAGTGCTGTGAGATGACCAAGACAGTTTCTGACCTTGAGGAGTTCTCAGTATAGGATGAAGTCAGACTCATATCCTGTTGATTTTCAATGCAGTATTTTGAGGATGGGGACTTAGAGAACATGGAGGGGGCACCAACTGAGACTGGCATTAGGAATATATCCTAGTTCTAGGCTATGAGAACAAGATACCATGAACTGCTCATGTGCTCATGAACAGCAGGAATTCTTTTCATGAGATTCTACAGGCTGATGAGCATGTGAGCAGCTAATGGAGAATGTTGGTCACCCTCTACAAAGAGTGAGCTTACTGTTCGTCGTGCAGAGAACATTGGGTTGTATGTTACCAGGCATTTTCTTCTATTTCTATTTGCAGAATGCCAAACAGAGTGATTTTAATTGTTCTTAATGATTGTCCATTTCTTTGTTGCAGGGAATCGTGGGTAACTTAGCCAGTGGCAAGTCCGCCCTGGTGCACCGGTACCTGACGGGCACTTACGTCCAGGAGGAATCTCCCGAAGGTACGCTGCATGGGAGCCAGTGAGTCGCTGCTTAGGAGAGTTTAGGCTTAAAAAAAAATCTTTTAATATATTCTTAGTCATTGCTTTGATGTTGTATCATGTGCCAAGAAAGTAGTAAAACATACCAAGCTGTAAAAATCCCAAAGTGTATTGTTCCTTCTGTAGCATTTTTAGCAAACCAGTTATATTCACCCTAGCATTTAGAGCAATGGAGTAGAGCAAGGAAGTGCCTTTGAATTTATTTCCTATGTAATGGTTCTATCCTTTCAGATGTTAGTCCACTGTTACTCTTTTAAATTGGTTAGACATTTCTCTGATCTGGGCATAGAATTTATACGCAGTGTTGCTTAGTCGTAGATACCAGCTTTTCTACCAGATACTAAGACTTCAGATTACCACCACCATATGTTTGAGTATGTTTCCCCCTTTATATTATAAACATTTAATAATCATTTTGCATGTGAGTTAGGTATTTCTTTTACCATTAGATGTTCAATTCTTTCATTAACATATTCACCTTTTTTTTGCTTTAAGTAAAGCTGTGATAGTAACAGTAGTAAACCGCTTTAAATAAAGCTTTGACAGTCAAAATAGTAAGCCATTTAGATCCCCCTACAAGGTGTAGCTCACAAGCAGTTACCTAAATTATATTTTCTCTCCATGTAATCTTTGAAATCCAACTTTGAGACACTGAATTTCTGGTTCCTTCTTTTTCTTACTGGCTGTTCCATTCTTTGCAGATATGGATGCAGGTAACTATACATTTTCTTCATGGCAGCGCTTGTCTTGTTTTGGAGAGAGAAGAGAGGCACAACTCTGTACTGTAGTGTTCCCTTCCCTTCCTGTTCTGTGTCTCATCTTATTTTGTTTCATTTTTACCTTTTTTTAAGTTCAGCATTCCACCCTGTTTTGTTCCTTAGATGTCTGAGCAATAGTTGTTAAGTAGCTTCACGTGTCTCCTGTAACACATGTTCTAGTATTTAACTCTTGTCCTGGAGAAAAGAGAATTCTGAGAGCTCTGTCTGAGGTCCCTGCACTGTGCTGCAGAATTTTGTAATCATATTATGCAAACCTTGTGGACCTCATGGAAGTCACCTCAGGGAAAGGAGTTCTCCCCATGGATGATGGCTTGGGAAGATTAGGGGAGCCAAACAAAAGCGTATTTGTAAGAATATATGGGCAAAAGTTTGGCCATCCAGTGAGAAATTGAAACTTGCAAAATGTAGAAAAGAAAGGTAACATTTCTCCCATTGTCCCTCTCTGCTCTTTGCCTGGGACCCGTCCCTGGGCTGTACAAGTGTTTTATTTGTTCCTTTGAATCTGAGTGAGAGTGGTAGCTATATAGTTTATTATACCTGGAAAGTTTTGTTGAGCTATTGTCTGGGATTTTCACTTACGTCTGGGGCTCACAGAAAAGTTATGAGACCAGCTACTGAAGGTTTGTCACTGATAGGACCCCAAGAAAAGTGTATGCCTTTTTCAAGGAAACCTGCTTTCAGTGTCCCTTAGATTCTCTAGTTTTCAGTTCTGGGAATTCTGGGGTCCGGTTCCTGGTTTTATTGCTCTTCTCCTTGCTTTGCTCACTCTTGGCCTCACATGTGTGGTAGGGATCCTGCTGTAGTCACCTGGGTCTCTTGAGTCTCTTGAAGAAGTGCCAGAACCATGCTCATTCATGAGCCATTTTCCCCCTGTTGCTGGTTGCCCCCTATTGTGGTTTCTGCTATTTTCCCTTGAAGCATTCTGCTTTTCCCGGCTTAATTTGTTTGGGCCTGTAATGTCTTTTCACTGCATAACAGGCCCTTGTATTTTGATTTAAAAAGAGCTGTTTATCTTGAATGTTTATGCAACAGAAGTAAAAACTGTACCCAGAAGGATCACCTAATTGTGATCACTAACAGCTCCTTTTCAAGGATTTTTCAGATGACATGTTTCACTACACTGGAACTTCAGAGTATCACACATAGTTTTGAAAATGTTAATCTAAAAAGGACAGACCTTTCTTAATCTTCAGGATGGATGACTCATACCATCAGTGGGACCTGTAGGTGAAGCCTCTTTGATCCAAGGAGAGATTATCTGGGTTCTTTTCATACTCTCAGGTGTTCAGCTTAGCCACATGCCCTCTCAACTCTTGCTCTGAGATGACTGAATTGTGGGAGCTTAGAGCAGCTCCAAGGTGCACCCGTGGGTATACATCAGGAATGCCAGCAGTACTCCATGTTGCTAAAGTGCCCCATCTCCAGTGGATCTGTTTCCTTGGTGATACTACTTGTTTCTGTCTAGATGTGAGCAGGTATCTGCTGTCTTTTCCCTTCTTGATGAGAACAGAAACCTGACTTTCATGTCCTGTTTGTGTAACCTGTGAGTCCTGTGACAGTGGACAGAGGATGGTGTGACTCTGGAAAAGAAATGAGTAAAGAAAACCTTGATTCTCAGGTGCTGCTCTCACTAGTGCAGAGTTTTCCACTGGTCAGGGCAGCTGCCACTGGGAAGGGGTTTCAGTTAATGTGACTGATGACCTATGCTTGCTTAAATTCAGAACCTGTATGTTAGAATGTTTTGGAATTGGGATACACAGTGTTGTCATGCATTGGTATAGAAGTGTTGAGTGAGGTGGTCGTGTCCAGGTCTGCAGGAACTATTAAAAGCTGGTGATACTTTGACTTTTCCTGTGGTGTTAGGTACACAGGGTATAAGTGTGGCCAATAAGGGGCTTGGCGGGTGCCAGGTTGAAGGATTGGATTTTGAGTGAGCTGTGTGACCCTACCATTCATGTTGCTATTATCTTCCAATTTGTCCTTTGTGTTAGATCATTTTCCATTGCTGTAGCAAAGTACTTGAGGCTGGGTATATTATAAAAGAGTCTTATTTGGATCACAGTTTTGCAGGCCAAAAGTCCAAGGCCAGGTAGCCCTATTTGGTTGGTCTCACTTAGATGGCATTGTGGCAGGAGCTCTAAGAGAGAGATCACATAGTGAGACAGGAAGCTGGGGAGTCAAGAGGGGCCCATCTGGCTGTATTACAGAATCCCTCTTGAAAACTAACCAGAGTTCTATGAGAACTACATTAATTCCTTCCAAGAGCAGTGCCTTCAATGCCTAATTACCTGGTACTCAATCTTACCTCTTGAATATTTCCCCTTACACCACTACATTGGGGAGCAAGCTTTCTATATATAAATCTTTTGGAAACACAGACCATATCCATACTGCACATCCTCTTTGCTCATGTAACTGCTAAGACCATCAGCCAGACAGACAGTCACTTTAAATGAAAGATATTTTTGGTGTTGGTATGGCTGTGTGACCTGCTTGTCAAATAGCTCATTGGATTCTCCCCGCTCACCCTTTTCAATACATAGTCACTCATCTGACTTAATCAGTGTGTACATAGCCTTTTTGACGATGACCCCACCTGGGATGTTTAGATTGCTGGAGTAGTAACATAGGAAAAGAGTCATCTGTTGATAGCAGTGTGCAGAATCATCCCCAGATCCCAGCGTTCTTTTCATCAGGTGCATCTTAGTTCAGTCCCCAAGGATGACATCATTATCTTTCCATTGTAGGGTACCTCTTGCTTGATATTTTTGTCTGACAAAAAAAGAGAGCTGATTCATAAGATTCCAATAGTTTGAATGGTCAGGTTCACATGAAGGGAAGCTTTTAAGTGTTCTGTGTAATGTTATTTTTTACTTAGTGACAACATGAAAATGGATATCTTAGTAATGAGTCTGACTCCATGAAAGTCGATCAAAGAGTACAATTTTTGTGCCAGCCCCTATCCTTTGTATGGGTGTGCATGTGTATATTTGTGTGCGGATGTGGGTATGTGTGTGTATACATACATGTAATATATGATTTTTGTCTCCCAAGTTTAGGGCCACTGTAACAAAATACCACAAACTGGATAGTTTAAAACAGAAGTTTATCCTTTGTTAATTCTGGAGATCATAAATCTTAAATTAGAGTCTAGAAAGGAACAGTTGCTTCTACGAACTCTAAAAGAGAGTCTGTTCCAGGCCTCTCCTATCTTCTAGTGGCCCAGCAACCCTCAGCATTCCTTGGCTTGTTGTACCACCTGTCGTAGTTACTCTTGTTGCTGGGATAGAACCCAATATTCACAACTTTAGGGAGGAGAAATTTATTTTAGCTCACAGTTTCAGAATGTCACAGTCCATTTACAGTAGGCATCCACAAGTGGTAGAAACACGTGGTGGGGCTGGAGCCAGAGAGAGAGCTCCTTGTGGCATGGCAGAATGAACCAAATTTGCAAGGAAGGGCAAAATCAGCACACACACCCCTCCAGGTCAAACCCCAAGCATCCGCACCTTCCATCCAGGCCCCACCTCCCAACAGTACACAGTATCCATAAGTTCGTGAGGCTTTTGGGAGCACTCCTGATCCAAACCACAATACCTCCCAGGTCTCTGCCCCTGTTGTTACTTAGCTTTCGCATATGTCCCGATATCTACTACATTTTCCACTCTATTTCAGTGTGAGTTTATCTCAACTAATTACATCTATGAAAACCCTGTTTCTGAATAAGATTGCATCACAGGTACCATGGAATCTTCTGGGGGAATACAGTTCAGTCATCACTAGTGTGTCTATTTTGTGTACACCTCACATGTTTAAATAGGAGTCATATACTCAAAACTGTTGGGGTTGTTCACACCATTTCCTACTCATGTTCTGTTTGGCCATAGGTCAAACACTTCTGGCCACAGCACTTCATGAGGTTTGTACATCTTGTGTGTGACATTAACATCTCCATGGAAATTTCACAGCTGCCATTCAGTTTTCAAAAAGAGAATCAGGTGGAAATTATGCCTTTGCCGTGAGGGCCCTATTAATAGCTAATTAGAGTTAAGAATGATTCTCTGGCCACGTCAGTCTAGTTTCTTTCCTGTATATTATGTGCTTAATATTCACGGTACCCTCAGTCTTCCCTGTGAGGCTTGCATGGCACCGCATGGGCCTAAGTCTCTGTTCAAAAACAAAATCAAAACAAAAGGAAACGTGCAGTATCATATAGCTGCACTAGAAATTGAGGATCTGCTGGGGTACACTTTGCTCCCTGTGCGTGGAGAGATGGCACCCCTTAGAAATTGTGAGACCATCTTTTCTGGGATGTCTTTCTGGGCCAGTTTTATTCCTTGCACTGTGAACCCTAAATCCTGCTGGCCTACTGAGGGAATACCCCAAGGAGAGATCTCGAGAATGCAGAAACTGCCAGGTAGCAGCTGCTTTGGCACTGTGGTAGATCTGATTCAGGGCAGGTTCCCTGGCTTTCTAAGACAAGCTTGTGCTGCCTGGTGGATTGCATAGAATGCTTCAAGGTTGATAATGACAAACCGTGGAGACCTTCCTTCCTATAATTATAAAATTGACCTATAGCTAATTCTTCACAGAATTGTAAACATAAGCAGGGTTAAAATTGCGGGGATAAAGTTACACCATCTTAAATCTAGAATAACCCCCATGCAGGTCAAAAGTGGTAAAGGAAAGCCAGGCGTTGTGAGGCCTAGTGAGGCTTGGTGGAGTCCTCACGTGTTGTGGCCACTTAGAGAGATATGTAGAACAGAACCAAGGCCAGGCATTGCACGGCAGCTGGTAGCCTCATCACTGCCAAGCCATCCTGAACGTCAGTGATTGAATCTTTATTTTCTTGCTGGCTCTTCAGCAGCTTGGTTATTTGAGCAGAAAATAGCAAGGCTGTAGCAGCCCTGAATCTTTCTGGGTTGACAGCCAGCAGTTGCCTGGCTAGTAGCCTGTTAACAGGGACATGTACCAGCCTTGCCTCCTCTCCAGGAGGGGAACGCTCTTCCCAACTTCCTTGCAGTGAACGTGTATATAGTGATAGCCTGAAACTCCTCAGTCTTTCTTCTTCCTTGCCTTGGAAGTGGTATAGTATTTGCTTATAATCTATGCACATTCTCGCATGTATTTTTATTTATTTCTAGATTACTTATGATGCCCAGTATATTGTAAGTATCTATAAATAATTGTTGGACTGCCGTATTACTTTGAGAATAACAAATTCTGTATGTGTTTAGTACAGATGTAAGTCTTGGTTGGATTTGTGGATATAAAGCCCATAGGTAGAGATAACCAACTATAAAGGAAAATGAGTGAGGTGATATGGCACCCCCTTTAACACATAGAACTAATAATGTAAGGCACACATATAATGCAAGGTAGGAAAGTATATTTTTTGAGCATAAGTCATAGAAAATTCTGAAGTGTACTTTGGTTTTATGCCCAGGTATCAGGGTAGTACACTAGACATACCCCATCTCTTACATCTTTCTTACAGAAAAGCTTGTCTATTGTTTGAGTTGGTTTATATCAGAGTTTGATTGGATCTTTGGGGAAGAACATACTGAACAGGAAGAATGCATGATGTGATTGGTGATGGT
The DNA here is from genome assembly GCA_004027205.1 of Ctenodactylus gundi. Lineage (NCBI taxonomy): Eukaryota > Metazoa > Chordata > Mammalia > Rodentia > Ctenodactylidae > Ctenodactylus > Ctenodactylus gundi. The sequence goes on along the minus strand of PVKB01001139.1, from coordinate 296,811 downwards.
TGTGATCCAGTGATATGGGAACCTTCTGGTTGCAAGAAGGGAGTGGGGTATAGGCAGAATGGACGCAAGAAGTGGTACCCAATGAACTGGGAGCATTCTGGGATAGAGGAACCTGGGGCCAGAAAGGTGGGGTACCCTTCCCATATTGCTACCAAGACTGGTCTGCTCTATATCTTTTATCTTCCTGCTGACAGTGGCCCTGTTTGCCCGGAGCTGTTGCCATTCCCCCTGCAGGACACTGCCTGGAATTGTTTCTAACAGATGTATCTAGGGTCAGGGCCACAAGTGCACTCTCAGAAGCACATGAATCTCAGATATTTTGTTAATGAATGTTTACTTAGTCTCTTAGAAACAATTATGTGGTAAACACCCAGCCTGATTTTTCTGTGACTCTGAAATGCATTTAAGCTGTCAGTTCCAGAAACTGTTCCCAAATCCAATAAACTTAAAAAAAAAATTGTCAGCTACCAATGCTCCACAGATGTTAGAACTTACTTCTGAAACTTTTCTTGGGTCTGTTTAATGTTCCAGTAGGGAAAAAAAATCTGTACAACTGTAATAAAATTTGATTCATTTTGAAATCTAGCCATTTAAATTTTTCAACATGAATTTTGCCATGTTACTTGCAACCAAATAATTATAAGCCCATGATAACTTTTTAATGAGGTTTATCTGTAAGCCTTTGGATTGTAAGCCTGTTGGCATGTTGGTTTAATAGATGCAGTGAAAGTCAGTTGAGCAGCCATTGATAGTGACTCCAGGTCTTAACCCAATCCCTAGCCTGGAAATGTTTTTTCCTTTGTTGTTATCTTCATTTCAGAAAAATCATGTATAACGGTCTGTAACTCTACCCCCAAGGCATGGGTGCCATATAAAGATGGCAGTATGTTGTTTAAGACAGGTGAAGAGTACTCAGGTTATTAATGGAACTTTAAAGAAGCAATTGAGAAAAGCATAATCTAGCTCATTCTAAACAAGAAAAAGAGGCTCTACAACCAGCATGAGGAGCTTGTCCTGTTTTTGGCACTGACGAATCTGGCAGGACAAAATGTCTTTTTCACTTGGTTATTTGGACTCAGAACACATTGTTACATACTTTTGTTATTAATTCAACAACCAAAACTAAAAAATAAAATAAAAACCCAGGAGCTTACTGAAAGCTGAGCATTGGACACTGAGCCTTGCCCTGTGGTTGGTATGTGTGTTCCAAGGAGAAGTTGTTTCTGGGTAAATAACTGTAATTCAAGGTAGTGACTTATACCTGGTCAGTTGAAAGTCTGTGAACTTCCAGTGAGGCCAAGTCTGCTGTTGTCTGCTGGGCAGAGGATAGTTCTTCTGGTAGCCACAGACGTCCTTTTTTTTTCACCCTGTCCCCAGAGCTCAGAAATAGTACAAGGATTGCTGTCAGCACAAATGTTGCTTTTCTATAATCCTCCTGACATCAGAAGTTTTTAACAAGACCATTCTTTAGTAGGAAAAAGGAGACTTAGGGTCTAGAATGTTTCATAGTTGCCAACCACAAGTCATTTTTTTCCTAGAGAAATTTTACCTCAGATCTGGTTTGGTTTGTAGAGACCCTCTCTCCCATCTGGTGACTGTGTTGGACATATTGCTCAGCTGGGTAACTCCATTTGGTGGCAGGCATTTCTTTTATTGGTGCCCCAAACCGTGTGATTCTTTGTATTCACACCTAATGAGAGAAAGTTAAATATTTTTCTCACTGGTTCTGGTTAAAAAGAAAAAGAAAAAACAGCGATAAGTTTGATTAGCCTTGCTTCCATCACATTCTTTTTCCTTGGACTAATCATTGTCAGGGACTGAGGAGGACATTCTGATTGGCCAGTTCATTTGGGGAAGGTGATAAAGTCAACCTCATTTAATATTTTCTCAGGCAGGGTTATCATAAAAGGATGGAGAGAAGGCAGATCCCAGAAAAGGAACTGCAGGCTGGAATCTTCTATCTACAGTGTGATAAGTTCCTCTTGCAAGTTTTAACCAGTAGGGGAAGCCACATTTCCAAGTCCCCCTTCTGACAAGCAGAAGTTTCACCTTCCTTTGCCTTTATATCCTCCTTTCCCCTTCTGTAATTTTCCCATTAAAGTGTACTCGTCTCAAAACAAACAAAAAAGTAATAAAGTTTTAACCAGTGGGAGGAATGGCACTGTAATGCAGTTTTCTCTCCTAGGGAACAGATCACATTATACTCAATTTACAATGTGCGAACCTGGGAGATGTTCACCTTGCCCCAAAGCTAACTCAGGAAGTGTGTCTTGTGACTTCCACAGTCGCATTGAGGCCACTGACCTTTTCAGACAATATTTCCTTCTTGGCCTGCAAGAGCAGCTCTGGTCATTACACATTATTTGGGCTATGGGTGGTAGTATGGAAAAGAAGTCCTGGTCTCAGGCCTCAGCAAGCAGAAGAGAAGAGTGGGTGGAGTGGGAAATGTCCAGTGGAGATGCATAAGAGGGGCTTCCTAAGCTTTCCAGCTGTTTGTCAGGGCAAAAAGATTCACATTTTAGAGGAGGCCAGGAGTTAATTTCAATGTGTAGCATATGTACCCTACTCACAACTGGATAGGGTGCAATTTCCAAAAGTTCTCTGAAGTAAGATTGAGCCTGCACAATGGATGTATAAGCCTTGGTGCCCTTTCCCTTTGTCCTCATGGAACATTCTAAGAGCCAAGTTGGAGGGGGAGGTCAGGAAGTTGCAATCTGCAGGAAAGCACAGATAGCAAATTAGACCCAGTCCCCATAAGCGTGAATGAGGCGATTCTTGAAAGATGGTCAGTGTACCCCTGGATCTCCTCCATCTCCTGCCAAGTCAGTTGCCATGGTCCTCATAGCTGAGACTGTGGTAGGTGCCAGCCACAGAGCTGATGAAGGATTGGCCAACTCTGGGCACATGTGTTCATGCATGGATTGTGTTTAGGTAACTCTTTGTACAGATTACACCATACACAGCTGCTAATAATCTGTAAAACATGACAGTTTTATTTGGTCCAAATGGTCCAGACTAATAAATCCATCTGTGGTTGACCTAGACCAAAAATGGAGATCAGACTCAGCTCTCACAATGTGGTTCTGTCTCTCTCCTTAGTGGCTTCCAGGACATATCATGTTAGGAACAATTCTGAGGCAGGATCTAGGTTCCAGAAGAACATGCCTGATGTGTGAAGGTCGCCTTCCCTACATCTGGTGACTAGCAGTCCCCTAGTGTATAGCCACTAGGGCAGGGCATTGAGTTTGCTATTTTCTGAGCCTTGTTTTACTTTTTTTTTTTTTTAAATCAACACCACCACAAACAAAAGAAGAAAAGTAAAACCAACAATAGCTCTTTAACAGCCACATGAGTGAGCCAGGTTTGTTGAAGTTATGGTGACACAGGTGGAGGCCGTCCTGTGACAGAAACCAGCCCACAGTGTTTTTGCTTCTGTACACCAAGAAGAAGGGTTGAGTTGCAACAAGAGATATGGTGTGTGGACAGGAATGGGGGATGTGTGAAGAACTCACGGCCAGGTATCAACAAATTCTCTCTTCTGGAACTGGGTCAGCCTTGTTGGGGTGCAGGTTGTTAATGCGGTCAGGGATGGAGAACCTGCCAACTGGAAACAGTTGGTGGAAAAAAGATGAAAGCAGGCAGGAGGTTGAACTCAGGGCTCCTTGTGATCATTAGCATGAGCACTGCCTTTGGAGAGGGACTTCAGAGAGCTCAAGGGAAGATCTGCAGACTGTGTTTGGGCTTTAAAAACAAGTTACATGATGGCACGGATGAGCTGCCAGAGTCTGGCACCCTCAAAACCCTATGCATCCAACTCATGTACCCTATCAGGAGATTGCCTGCTTTCTTGTTCTGAGACATGCTAGGGCTCAGGTTGTGTTGGCCTGTCCAGGGCACCATGCCTGATACATATTACAACTTGGGCAGGAATATTTAGCTGCCAATTCATCACTGTCAATGACAGATGGCCCTTGGTCCAAGGTATTGCTGATATGAGAATTCTGGAGGAAGCCCTGGACCTGGCAGGTTTGGCTGAGCTAGGAGCCTCTGGCCTATGAGGATGTCACAGGTATGTCTTGTCACTGCCATCTCCTTTAGATTTACGTTTGCAAAACCTAAAATATTGCAGACAGAGTTTCTGGCCCTATGTTACCCTATTGTCATGTGGTTCTTGACAACAGGAGCAGATTTTGACAAATAGGTTGTTGAGTAATTTCTTTCTCATGCGGCCACCAGAATGTCCTTACTCACTCAAAGGTGGTAGTCCTGATGTTAATGGGGAGGAAGTGTCCTGGACCTTCCAGACAGCATAGGATGATGATATTCTGGGGAACTGCCTGATTTCACTGCAAAAATCTGGGAGCAAAGCACACATCTTCCATTATTTGCAGTGTGACTTTAACTATAACCTTAACAAGAACTGCTATATGTAGAGTTCATGGGGACTGAAGCATTGTTACCCTGCATGCGACTGTATTGAATGATCTATGAGAGGAAAATTGTGTGAGATTTCTTGGTTTCTCCATACAGTTTAATAGCAAACATCCTCTTTTAATTTACTTGAAACACCTTGTTTATAGTCGGAGAATTATATGTGGACAGTTTGTAAGTCAGCCCTTTTACAGACTTAATTTCAGAATTTCATACTCTACAAATAGAGTTTTTGTAACATGAAGCTTTTTTTTTTTTTAAATACAAATGCTGTTTTTCCCCTGTGGAAAGCACTGGGTTAGTACGGTGTAATCTGAGAGGCTAAGGGCCCATTTCCCCTTGTATGGATCTGAATAAGTGCTTAAAATAAATGTGCAAAATATTAAAAATAAACAAATAACCTTAAGAACATTTTCCCCCAAAGAACCAAATATACATGAGTAAATACAGGTTAGTTCTCCCTGTGAGCTGTTTTAGGGACAGCTGTTGATGCGGGATATTCAGGTACAGCAGTGGTAGACACTGGGAGATTTTCTATCCACAGCTTACTTGTCTGCAAGTTAGGTTTTGTGGGGATGGGCCTATCATTATAGGACTGTTTTTTTTTTTCCATCAACATGATGGCTGGAACCCAGCCCTGCTGCCCTGTAGGTTCTGGGGCATAGCTTGAGCAAGCTTGCCTTCTTGGCAGGGTGCTCTGCTAGGGCAGAAGCCCTGCCCTCGCCTGGCCACTCTACCCTCAGGACCACCACTGCCCCGCACAATGCAGGGCTTGTGGGATACACTTTGAGTGGTGGTTCAAACAACCAAGATTTTATTAACCAGTGTAGGACAGAAACAAGGAGAACCAGCCATGGGGTGCTTATAACATATTTGAAGAAGAGAATTCACTTGGGAATACGCTTGTTGAATATGAGGTATGATTTTTTAAAAATGGAAGCATATTACAGTAAATGACCCATTGCTATACTATTAATTTCCCTCAAAATACTCCTCCTGGTTTCAAGTACACATATTCCATCGTTCTTGCCACTTTGTAAAACAGTTCTGGACCTTCTTCCTTGTGCCAGTAGGTGTGCTGCCCTGGCCTGCTCCGATGTCCTGAATCTCTTCAAAACGTTTCTCTTTTGTGGTCATTTTGATTTTGGAGAAGAGCCTAGAAGTGGCATGGAACTAGATCTGTGACTGAAGTGGGTGAGGACGCACCAGAATATTTTTACCAGCCTTCCTTTAGTGTTGGATGACACTCAGCAGTAAAATTCTTTGTATTTTTAAAATCACACTATGTAAAGATACTATCAAGGATTTCCAGGACTGCTGCAGAAAGTGGCAAAAACAATGGCATAGTTGTGTTTGAAGCAAGACAGGGTATCTGGAGAGTGGTCTTTTAGCCTAATAAATTTTTAAACTTTGAGTATTTACTGTATTTTTTAACACACTATGTATGAATAAAAACTGCGTTGTGTTGGTTGAGGGGAAAGCAGCTCATCCTCATTTATTACATTGTCACTTACCTGGTGGCTGTGGTCTGACACATGAATAAGTACTAAAATTTTGTTCCTAGAGACTTTCAGAAACTTTTCTTTTATACTGTTTGAGAAGCACTTACCCAAAACTTGTTTATTTCATAAACCATTTTGACTTGAGGAAAAAGAGGTCATATCTTGGCTCTACTAGAAAGCATAGAATGATGACATTCCCGAAAGATCCTGGTTTTTCTCTGGAAGTTTGAGAGCAGAGCATATTGTCATGGTTCTTCCTTCCATTGTGTTTGTGTTTGGAAGACTGTCTCCCGGCGTGTGTTTCCTTTTGAAAATGATAAACTCTTCATTTGTAAAGTAATAGTGATTAGTTGATTTGTAAAGTAGTAGTAGTTGGCTTTGAGCCACTTGTACGGTTTGGGGAAGTTGACTGACAGCTGATCATCACCCCGCTTGCTTGTGCTCCTCACCATGGCCAGATAAGCCAGGAGCTCTTACGACCACATCGTTATCTAAGGAAATCGAGACTCAAGAAACCACTGTAGCTACTCATGATTGTCTCATCCACAGGTGGGGTCCTGAGGTTGACCCTGGAAAGGAATTGGGTCCTGTCCTTTCCGCTGTTTCCCAGAAAGGACCACCACCTATTTTAGGGATCAGTGCTTGGACCCAAAGGACTGAGAAAGGTGTCAGCCCATTGTGTGGACTGGCACTGAACCCACTCTCGCTAAATGTGTGGCCTAGGAAAGGTTTTTGAGTTCTTGGGGAAAGTGAGTGTTCATTGGAGCAGTAGTGTGCAGGCTCTGGGGAGTATGGAGTCTCCCTTCCAAGGACAGCTTTGTTTGGAGCAGGCCCAGCCTCTATGAGTCTGAGAGCTCCAAGCATAGATGGCCCTGGCTTATACCTCTAGGTAGACTAGAGGCTGGACCCTTGGTGATTGATAGGCGGGGTCTCCAGAATGAGATGAGCACTCATTTGTATGCACGCTCCTGTCTCTGGAGGGCATATATATGTCTTTATGTTCAGATCCTTGATTTCAAGATGAAGTCAAGGGAATGCCACCAGAACTTTATGCTTTGGACTCTTTGGCAGCATCCTCCCCAGGGTCCAAGGGAGTGCTGGGTGTATTTCAGTCTTTACCATAGCTCAGGTTCTGCAACAGGGACAGGAGGACATTTCATCATGAAGATACTGTCTTATAGCTGGGCTGCTCCTTTTTTTAGTGGGGGGAACTAAAATGCAACGAGGGTTAAATGTTTCTGTTGACAGTTCATATCACTGTGTGTTAGTGATGGACATCGGCTTACAGAAATCAACTGATACTACCCGGCTGTGGTTTTCAATTTTTAAATTTATTTAGTCTTAAAAATAGTATTTAGAGGAGAGAACTGGTATTAGTATAAAATTGTTAACTTATATTTCTCCTAACTCGTGAATGCTATTAATGAAATTAAATAGTTTGACAAAAAATCATTTTATTCGAACATTAGTTTTGCAGTTTTTTTAAAGTAGGAGTATAGTATTTTTGAACAATTTTAAGTAGTTCTCTAGTACTTAACAGTATTTGATTAGTAAGTATTTTATAAGTGCCAATAAATAGATTTCCGACTTTTCAATTAAAGACAATATACTATTTTTATGAACACAAAGTTGGGCTTAACTATCTCCAACTTTGTTTTGTATTTACTTTTTCATCTGAATGATTTTTTCCTTGTTCATTTGGAATCAAGACTATCTAAACTATACAAGTGAGTGGCCCCTGCTTTTTTTCCTAAATATTGGAACTTCAGAGTACTCCTTAATTAAATAGATCCCAAAGTGTTGAAGTAACTTGAATAGTGAGACTTCTAAAATCCTGTACTGAATCAGTAGCTGCAGCTGTTCTTTCTCTCAGAAGTTTTCCCATAGGTACTTCTGCATCTTAATAAGCACTGAATCTGCTATAGCATGATCCATGGTGTCACTTGGAACTTTATTGTTTACCTGGTTCAAGTCATTGCAAAAAGCCCGAGTGCCTCCCCTATACGTGCTTGTCTAGGTAATTTTCAGTTGCACACAATGCAGGATCAGGTTTTTAGAAGGTCAGCGTGGAGCTGTAGCTTTCCCAGCTTCCCTTCCCAAAGCAGATGAGCTGCTTTGTACAGCGTCTGCCAGCCTAGCCACATCCTGGTGCTTGTGCCCTCTCAGCATGAAGCATACTGCAGAGTGTGGGTTGGTGGCCATTTCAGTACAGTTCCCAAGCCAGTCGTGCATATGTGAAGACTTAAAGCCACCCTTTTCAGACTCCTCCAGTCTGGCCAGAGCTGGTCCTACAGTACACTTTGAAATGGATTGCCTGGGTACATGATAAGAAACTCGATCTTTGCCCACATTGTGCCTCTCATAGGTTGTGCCCCAGCCCTCCTTTTAGGCACCTTTAAGGTTGAGAATCTGCACTGGATTTTTCTAGAGTAACACAAGCTCTTTTTGATATGAGTGTTCAGATTTTTCTGCATTTCCAGAAAGTCTCTTTGTCTTTTATCTTGGAAGAGTCTTTTCGTTCTTTTGTCAGGGATTAGTTGTCAAAGACCCCACTTGTCCTTCTTTGAAGTGCCTTCAATCTTTCTTCTGTGGATTAACTTCTGTCTAAATACTATCTTCCTGGTCTTGCTCAGCTGAACTGTGGCTCAGCCATGCTCCTTGTCAGCGTCCCTCCTCCTCTCTGACTCTTCGTTTTGTCTAATTTTATCCATCTGCTCCCAGATGTTCTTGTTTGCTTGGGTCTCCATTCTGACTCTTGAATCATAAGTCTCACTAGCATGGGAAGTGTTTGTAAGGGATTTCCTCCTGCTTTTTGAGTTTTGTTTTCACTTCTCTTGGCCCTGTTTTTTTGTCAGCCCCTTTCCTGAGCCTCTTTTCCTTCCTGTGGGACTTCTGCATCGTTTTGTCTTTACCATTTTTCTTGTCCTTCTGCCACTTGGCCATCCCTGCCCAGGCACCCTCTTTGCCGAGAATTTGGCTATCTTGACTCCCTTTAGGGGGATTGAGTTGGTCAGAGTTGTTAATGCTGACTGGGCCCGCAGGCAGATTATATGGACTGACTCTCAAGAAAGGTTACTGCACACTTCCGAGGTAGACCTGAGCTCTTGGGAGCTCCTGCCATCTTATCTCCTGTGGTAGGGAAAAAGGGAAGAGATGTTCATACCTAAAATGTTCTGGATCCAGGCTGGATCAGTTTTCCACATTATCATTGGCAGACCTCCACCCCATTCACAGTGGAACAGAGCAGACCTATGCTGGTGAGCCTCATTGTATGGGCGGCAGGATGCCCAAGGATTGGATATGTCAGAAGTATTGTGTCCTACTTGTCCATCACTCTGCATTGCCTCCAAATGAAGTTGCCTGTCCTTTAAGGTCCAGGGCTCTGCTCTTCCTGAAATTGGCTGGATGTCCTCTACCACGTTCCCCTGCCTGTCCTTGGATATGAGGCCTGTACTGTCATTTCTGTACCATCTTTGCCTGCACATCACCTTTCCCGCTGTTCCCTCTGGTTCTCTGTGGTCAGGGTGCACAACTGACAAGGCCATGGCTACCCCAACACTCCTTCCTGCCAAACATTGGGTGAAGTAATCAGGGTATTGTTGGCTCTTGGTGGGAGGAGGTCTAGAAGTGTGGTGCTCCATACTGCCCAACCTAGAGTCTTTCTTCTCCAACACTGGCCTTTCAAATACCATTATATAACCACTGGGCTCCCTTTTCCTCCTCCTCTTCCTGATTTTACCTCCTCCGTCTTATTAGTTGTGGAGGAAAGAATGTCCCATTATGGCAAAGTTCCCACATGCTTTGCCGTCCTAACCTGGGACTTTGGTTTTCTTTCCATTCTCCGTCTTTCTTATTTTCCATGGATCAGGGTTAAATCAAGTCATTGAAGATCTCACTTCAAATCGTATCCCTAAGTGTCCTTCCCACACAGACGTGGCAGGTCTTTACTCAGCTGTTAAGACATTGTTAGTCGGTGACTTTTTATTTCCAAATATGTGTTTAAAAACATTGGCAGAGGAAAATAAATCTCATTCTGTTAAATTTTATAAATGAATATGTTACAAATGAAACCTTTTACCAAGTATAAAAGTAATATATGACCCAAAAAATTTTCTACAACAGAAAACTTTCCCAAAGCCCCAAGAAAACAAAACAAAAAGTTTCTGGCTTCTTGTCAATATTTTAAAAGCTAAATTAATTTTTTTTAAAAAATTGCCACTTTTGTGAATAAATTTGCTTTATGTTTCCACAGAAAGGAACAAAAAGGTCCATAGTTTTTGTCAGTGTACATTTTCAATCCACTCTGTTTAAATAATTAGGAAATAACATTTATAAACACTGTTTCTGTTTTATCATGGTACTGAGCAGCAAAAGAGAAAGTTTATGGTGTGTTTTAAATATACCTTTATGGAAGAGCTCTAGTCATGGTTGTAAGGGACCCAGTTCCTATCTTTGTTGTTGTTGTTGTTGTTGTTGCTGCTGCTGCTGCTGCTGCTGCTGCTGCTGTTGTTGTTGTTGTTGTTGTTGTTGTTGTTGTTGTTGTTGTTGTTGAGACAGGGTCTCGCTCTGTAGTCCAGGACTGCCCTGAACTCACTATGTGGCCCAGGCTTGCCTTGGACTCACAGCAGTCCTCCTGCCTCAGCCTCCCAAGTGCTGGATTTCAGGCATGCGCCACCATGCCCAGCTTCTCAGTTCCTATCTTCTGTGCTCTTTCTCCTTCAGCACAGTTGAAGACTGTGAGGCCAGTTGGCACCTGCAGAGAGGGACTTCTCCCTGAGTGGTCAGGGTCAGGTACTAAAATACGCCCCTCCCCTTTCTAATGAAAAATGCAGAGTAGCTTTTATTCTTTTCTTATGCATAAAAAGTAAAGATGAACATCAGCAGTGGAAAGTACAATCTGTAGGTAGGTGTCTTTCCTCCTCTGCCTCCCCAAGCACAGTGATGGTTTTGAAGCTGTACCCCTCTGAGTCAAGTGGAAAAGGGCAGTCTCCCCTGAATCTTTGATAAAGACTGGGAAATGGCATGGAGGTTGCCAGGCTTATCTCTGGGCAGGGTTGCCTTATGGGTTTGTAGGACTTGTTGATGAAGAAGTTCAAATGGAGAGAGAAGAAAAGGGTGAGGATTCAGAACTGCTGGAGTGAAGTGTCCCTTCTACAGACAGGCCGGGGGGGTGTTGTTCAGAGCCTGAACTTCGCCTGAGCGGGCTTGGGTGTTGACAGTGATGTTGGTGTTGCAAGATGTTGTGAGGAATAATAGAGATGTTATGGGGGAAGTGCTTTGTGAGCACGTTTGTTAGAAGGCCTGCTGTCGTGGCCGTCACTTTCTGTTGCTGGGAGATCTGTTAATGATACATTAATAGCTTTCAGTCCAATTAGTGAAAATGATGGAAACAGAAATGTCAAACATCTGTGGCTGTGTTTACTCCAGCAGATCTCTTTTTGGAATGGAAAAATTCTTTTTGCTCTTTTTTTCCTCCTTAAAGCGGAACTGGCTACATAGACTAAGCACCTGGTGCAACTCTCTATGTAGGCTTAGCTGCCTGTAATGCCAAGTGTGTGTCAGTGGTGTGCATTGTGGAGGTCAGACTTAGGGACATTGAAGATATTCTTAGAAGATAAACTATCCCTGACATAATCTAGTGTTATGAAATAGTAACTGGCAGTCAGAGAAGATCGAGCATCCCACATATGTAACACTTCATAGCACTGGCCATGACCAAGACTTCGTGGTGCTAGGAAGACACAGTCGGGTAAAATGGACCTGGAGGAGAATCAACAGCAGGTGAATACAATATAGGCATGCAGAAATCTGCATTGAAAGTGAAAATTGTGTGTAGAATTCGGTTATGTCCTCTAATTTTTTTTTTTTGTTTGTTTTTTGAGACAGGGTCTTCTTGCTTTGTATCCTGGACTGGTCCTGAACTCACATATGTAGCCCAGGCTAGCCTTGGACTCAAAGCAATCCTCCTGCCTCAACCTCCTGAGTGCTGCAATTACAGGCATGCCCAACCACACCTGGCTTCATGTGGTGCTGGATTATCAAACTCAGGGCCTTGTGCTTGCTAGGCAAGCACTTTAACTGCTGTGCCATTCCTCTAGCCACTCCTCTAAAATTTTAATGAAAAAAAAAGACTCGATCACTGACATAAGATAGCTGGTTTGAATTTAGATACAAGTAGAACCTACCTAATTTGAAATCTAGAATTCAGAATGCTCTTTATTTATTCATTCCTGGGATATTATACTGACAACCATGACTTAACGAAGGAAAGGTTCATTTTAGCTCACAGTTTGAGAGGGTCTAAGTCCATTCATAGAAGGCTGGCAGTGGTGGAAGCACATGGCAGAGGCCCAGCCAGAGGAAAGCTGTCCGCAGCATGGCAGGCAGGAAGCGAAGCCAAGCCACGTGAGCAAGGAAGGATGGGGCTAGCATATATCCTCCTAGGTCCTGTCCCAGTCATCTACCCCTTCTGACTAGACCCCACCTTCCAATAACCCATGTTTCCATAGCCAAATACATGAGGACATTCCAAGTCCTGACTGAAACAGTTTCAAAATCTAAAATGCTTTGACAATCAACATAATGCTAAAAAGTCAGATTTTGAAGCATTTCAGGTTTTCAGGTTAGGGATGCTCAATTGCTGAAGTCTGTGCAGATGTCCTCAAATTCAAAAAGACTGAAATCTAAAAAAGTGATGATCTTTAGCATTACTGCTACAATAAGAGATAGTCATAATAGGTTCAACGGTGTATTTGATTTTTGTTTTCTGATTTCAGTATAATGTCAGAGAAGTCATACAAGCCAGTGGCTACTGTGTAATGTTTGAAATGATAAGACATGAAAAAGAAAATTTTTATTATTCTGTAGTCCTGGAATTGGGGGGAGTATAAAGTGACTTTAGAGTTAGAGAAGCCCTCCCACTGGGAAGAGGAGTTACTCTCCTTTGGGAGGTGAAGGAGATTTCCTTCATCACTTGGGATTATAGAGCCAAAGACTATGTAAGACCAGAGATTGGGAGACAACTCAGTGTCTTCCTTGTAGCCTTGCATGACATCAGTGTTGGAATTCTATCCCCTGGCATCATTAGTGGGTATGACTCTACAGAAACATATTAGAAGACGTGAACAAGAGAGTAGATGTGAGATTTATCCAGCAGGTGTTCCATGGTACCTGTATGACGTGCATGGGGTGTGGTATATGTAGGTGAGGCGGGTCATCCTGGGAGGGTTTGATGCTGACACCCACCTGCTCTGCTCCCCAGGGAATTAAGGTAGTCTATGGGCTTTGGGTGGTCAAAGGATGCTGCTTTTGCTGGAAACTTTGGTAGCCCCAGGCACATACCACATTTTCTCCTTTTGCTTTGGAGGCAACCCAATCTATTGAGGAAACAGGTATCATACCATTGTGTCCAGGGACAGATGGCAAAGCCTCATAGAACCTGAAGGGAAGTTCACCTAGAGAGCCTTCTTGTACACGAGTGCTGGTCAGTTGTTGGGAGGGCAGGCCAGCTAGGATCACAGCAAGAACTGCATGGGGATGTGGCAAGCCCAGGGGGAGGAGCAGGTGATGTATAAGACACAGAGTTAGAAAACAGTGTCATGCCGGGTCTTCTAGATGTGGATTGTAGCAGGTGGCAGAGGGACAGTGGCTGGAAGAAATTTGTGCAGGAACATAGCGAGAAGTACATCATTTCAGTGAAGTTGAGACAGTAGTGGAGGTTTTAAAACGTTCTGGAAGTGGAAAATAAGTTGGGGAGGGCTGAGCTAGGATAGAGAGGGATCTTGCTGAAGATCCTGGCTGATGGGGCTTCTCTGTGTTTCCAGTGGGTTCTAATTGTGTTTCCTTATTAACTGGTGAAGAAAGGTCCTGATCATTACCCACGTTGCAGCCCTGGAAACCAAGGCACAATCAGTTCAGCAGCTTGCTGGAGGTCACCCAGCTAGTGAGATTGGGTAGGATGGGGATTGGAATATGGCCCGATGATGACGACTCCTGTGTCCGTTGCATTGCTTATGAGAGTTGAGTGGGAGTGAAAACCCCACTGTCTTCAACTTTTGGGCCCCTCCCTCACCTAGCTTCCCTAGTCAGCTGTCACTAGACTGTGCCTCTGTACCTTGCACTCCTTTTACCTGCCCCACCCTGTCAGGATGCTCCCATCTCACATTCACATGGGTTCCCTGGGTGGGTTGCATTCCTGCTGGCTGCTTTTTCTTATCCTCACTAGGAACATCGCAGTTTTTGCTGTGTCATTTTGGGATTTTGTTGGGGGTGCTGGGGCAAAGTGCCTGTGTTCGCTGAGTACAAGCTAGGGTTTACAGGCAGTAGATGTACCCTAGGAGAGTGATGACTTGTACGAGGCTGCTGTGGGCATTTGGTGAGTGGTGGTACTTTAACTAGGAATCCGGATGGCCAGTGTCTGGGGTGGAGGTGAGGTCACTGTTGGTACCAGAGGCTTATGCTGCTGGGCCTGGAGCTCAGGCACATGGCTGGCCTACAGTCTGATTTGAGAGCCAGGAGCATACACAGAGTATCACAGATTGGGCGGCTTACACAGCTGTTTATTGTCTTGATCTGTGTATTACAGTATGGTGGTTCCTTTTGAGGCTGAGGGAGATGGTATTCCCGGCTTCCCTCCAGGTCCTGACCATTTGCTCCCTGTCTCAGTTGCTTGTCCATTGCTGCGACTCAATACCCAACAGCCACAAATATAGGAAAGGAAAGGTTTATTTTAGCTGGAGGGCACTTGTTGATTGCTCAGGTTTTCTCAGCACTGTCTGCAATGCGAAGACAGTCCTTCTCAGAGGGCTTGTGGGTCCACTGCGCTTGCTGCTGCCAGGAACCTAGGCTTTACTCAGTTTCTCCTCACTGCCAGGGAATCTGCTGCAGAGAGAATATAGGCAGAGTATTCCCCAAGCCAGTCCCATGTTAGCTCTACCCCAGGAGGGACTCAGTAGTCTCAGCCAGGTTTTGCTTTGTGAACAACTGTGAGATTGCTTAGATACCTCCAAGCAGATACCTTCCTGGGACTCAATCAAGGTCTTTGTGTGTCAGATTTACTCTTTAACAGACTTCATCTCAGAGTTTATTGTTTCTCAGGTGGTATCCTGGTGGCTCTGACCCATGCTCAGGGGCCCGTGGTAGTTAGAACTTGGAGAATCATAGGAAAGATTTTTAAGCTTCCATACAGATTCTGATTGCTTTCCTCTTGGCCCTGGCAAGTACTGTTAAGCAGACTCTAACTGTGGTGTGAAGGAAAAGATTTTCTCATACTAAAGAACAACATATTTGCTTTTTTATTTTTCTTAAAAAGGTGAATTTCATCCATCTCATTTTCTGGCTGGTTTCTATCATCTCACTTTTAAAAAGTTTAAAAAGGCTGGAGGAATAGCACCGCAGTTGAAGCACTTGCCTAGCAAGCACTAGGCCCTGAGTTTAATTCCCCAGCACCACATAAGGCGGATGTGATGGCGCATACCTATCTATAATCCCAAGCACTCTGTAGGCTGAGGCAGGAGAATTGCCGTGAGTTCAAGGCCAGCCTGGAATATATAGTGAGCTCAGGATCAGCCTGAATTGCAAAGTGAGACACTGCCTCAAAAAAAAAAAAAAAAAAAAAAAAAAAAAAAAAAAAAAAAAAAAAAAAAAAAAAAAAAAAAAAAAAAAAAAAAAAAAA
>PVKB01001139.1:99101-281105 GCA_004027205.1 Ctenodactylus gundi | reverse complement strand
CATTGTCATTTTTCATCTGTGTAAACAGATGAGTAAGATGAAGCCACACAGCATTGTGGGGGCAGCTCCAGGGTTCAGAGAGCTGGTCCAGCATTGAGATCTATGGGCTTGACTATCTCTGGCTGTCACTTTCGGGAGATCTCACACTTGGGGATGTCAGATGCAGTGACAGCCCAGTTGGGAAAGGGATGTCATCTTCATCTTTTTCATTCCTGGAGAGTCTGCAGTTCCGGGACCCAGAGTCACTTTCAGTTCCTCCTGCAGCTAGAGGGCCAGTGCAAACTGTGCATCTCAGTTGGTGGAGGTGCATGTTATAAATGTCCCCTGCTAGAACCACTCCAGCTGACCCTCCTCCTCTTTAGTGATGGAAGCAACAATACAAGTGTGTACCTGCTTTATTGTAATGTAGTAAGTTTTCCTTTGTGTTTAATTGTTGGACAAACTAGTACTAAACATAGCAAGCATGATTTCCTCTGACAGTATGGTAGTTATGAACATGGATGACCACGTGTATCTCTGTGTGTGTGCGTGTGTGTGTGTGTGTGTGTGTGTGCATGTGTGTGCATCTTTGTGTATGCCAGCTCAGTCTGACCAGCTTGTCCAGAGGGCCCCAAACATTTCTTTGGTGGAATGGATATGGTAGTCCTTCAGCTTGGACAATGAAGTCGCCCACGTCTGGATTGTGAAGTGGAAGGTCTCGGTGGAAGGTCAGGCACCGTAGGTAGTTCTAGGAAACAGGAGCCCCAGGTGCATCCTCCGGGAACTCCCGGGAGGCCTTGGCAGAGTTGTTCTTTGAGAGCTTCAGTGAGGTTTCTAGAAGATGCCTTCACAGAGCAGAAGAAAATAAGAGCCAGAGTAGATGCATTCCTTTGTCAGAAACATGAATTGAGAATCTCATATTGATGATTTAGAATAGACTAAGATCTTAGAACTTCAAAAAGGGATTTGTCTTTGGAGTTGGCAGAGGAAGCCAGGAGAGGTGTAGTTCCTACCGTGTAAGTTTGAGCCCAGATCCTCTAGAGAATTGTGCCCTTTGCTGCGTGAGTGTGTCAGGAGCACTGGATTATCAGTGTCTAGGGGCAGCGTGCCTACCTTCCCTCTCCAGTCTTTGTAATCTAGCAGCAGGGTCCCTGTTCCTGTTAGTTTCTTGCTAATCCAATGTGGTCTCTAACGCCTTTTTGTCAACCTCTGCACTGCCCTGTCTTGACCTGTGCAGAGCCCCATCCAGTAGTTTTGTCTAACCTGTGTGTTGTAGTCAGCATCCTTCCCTAACTGTGACCCGTGACTACAAAGACACCATTCTCATGATGTTCTGTGTTTTCCTTTCAAGAACTGGGTTTCCCTTGAGGAGAATACAGATTCTCAGCCCTCTAACTGACTATATATTGTAGGCCAGGCAGCTGTTCAGCATGAAAAATTTGTCACAATTGTGTGAACCCAACAAGATAATAACAATTTTAGTGTTCTCTCTTTCCCTGTGAGAATTCCTGAATTTATGTATATAAGCCTATATGAAAATTCCACAATTTTCAGCTAGGAGTTCTGGCATGTGGCAGAGCCATGCCTTCTAACTAGAAATGAATGTGGGTTCATAAAGACAAATATTTAAATCTGAATTTAGTTGATATAAAATCATTGGTTGCAGGAGATGTCTGAAATCTACTCCTGAATGCTCAGTTAGTTGCCTGTGGGACGGCCACCTGGGGTGTATTTTTCCACAAGCGAAGCCCACGTCTCTCTGCCCCCCTCCTCCTCTGTTTTTCATCTGTAACAAGATACTTTGTGTGTGACAGGTGGCAGGTTCAAGAAAGAGATCGTGGTTGATGGACAAAGCTATCTGCTGCTGATTAGAGATGAAGGGGGCCCCCCGGAAGCACAGGTGAGTACTGCACACATTTCAGCCTTTACGAGATTCAACTCCACACTCAAAGCTAAAGACTAGTCAAGTGCTTTCAAAATGTAGAATATAGTCACAGAAATGGATTCTATGTGAATGGGGTTTTTTAACATTATGTGTTAGACAGAATCTATATTGATTTTCAGCTCCATTGAAATATCATCTAGAAGTTTCTGGACATCTTTTTTTTCTTTGATTTGGTTTGATCTTCATAGAACTAATATCATGTAGAAAGTCTGCTGAGTATAATCTGGAATCTGATCTTCCCTCTGCTTCTGGCAGCTGATGGAAGTTGGTGTGTCCTTGTGCTCACTAGCATTCTTGATCTGTGTCAGTCTTTACTGAAAACTAGCTGTTTGGCTGTATAACCTGATTTCTTTGAAATTTCCTAGGAAGAACTAGGCTTGGTGGTATATACACCTAATCTCAGCATCCTGGGAGGCTTAGGCAGGAGAGCCTCAAGTTTGAGTCCCATTGGTACCACTTAATGATACTCTATCCCCTATCTCAAAATAAAAGAAAAGGGCTGGGTATGTAGTTCAGTACAAAGACTCAACTATGCTCAATCTGAAGACCTGGAAAAAAAAAAAACAAAAAAATCTTTATATGGTTATATTATAGATATAAAAAAGAGTATAGAAAACTTCTTTCTTTCTGACCACCTTGTTTATCTTACGTCGTAGGTACTACATAAGTACTTGAAAGGATCTAAGAGCTGGTAACAACTCACTACCCAGTAACTCAAACTTAGTACTGAACATTTTCTTGGCATTTATTCTTGAACTTCCCTCTTTGTAGAACTAGAGCGGAGGAAGTACACACAAGATGGGTAACCTGAAATATGTTGCAGACAGGTATATTGAGGGTCTCAGGCACCATACACTGAAAGACCATGCAGGTAGTCAGGAAGTGTCCTGAGTTCATCATGTTCCACTGACTCTGACACTACTGATGATAAGATATACCAGTATTTTAAAAGAGAGTGCTGCCAGTTAAACTGAAACATCAGCTATAATCCCCGAATATGTTGCAGTGAAAAAGTCTCTTCTTAGCATCCATGGTACATTATACTCGACTGTAATGAGGAAAACTCTGGATACGTGCTGAAAGTGAAGATCACTACTTCAGAGCAGTTCGCACACATGCTGCACGAATGCCATGTGTGTCGTAGTTGAGTGTTCACGGCTTGACTTCTGATCGGTGACGTTCTGTAGGTTTACACTGACTCTAAGGCTTTTTGTGGCTGGTTCTAAAGTCATAGGGTAATGCAGAAACTGCCAGTTAACTGGCTTTTTCGTTCTTTTTTCAAAACTTCAGTTTTCTAATGGGGCAGCTGTTGCAGTAGGAGGACATTGCTTGGGTGATAGGCCAGCTGAAGTGTGCCCTCTGGAGAATGGGGATATGTGTGGTTTACATCTTCCCAATGTGGGGTTCACCTGCATCCTGAGATGAAAGCCGGTCTCCTGTGCCAGGGCCTAAGGCAAGGGTAACCTCTCCCCACCATTCAGAAGAGAAAGGAAAACACACCTTCAGCCAGAGAGAAGGGAAGATGCCCTGTCTGCCCAGGGCCTACTTCTCAGGTTTTCTCCAAGATGCTTTGCTGCAAGTTATTTCCCCATATATACATACTTTTTTAACAATTTTTTTAAAGTTTTATATAGATGTTTAATATTTCACTAAATACATTTTTAATTGAAAGTGGAAGTCACAGTGTAACTAACAAAAAATTTGTGTGTATTGCGACTACACCTTAGCCATAAAAACTTATCTGGGGATTAGGGCTTTTTCTAGGGAAGGCGAACCAGATACTCTGTTTTGTTTTCCCTTGGAAAGAGAAGTGTCTCTGTTGCCAGTTACATTGAGTGCAGAGTCTGTGCCAACAGTGTTGAGTATGTAGGAAGCTGCAGAACCGTGAGAGCCCCACCCACTGTGCTCTACCTTCCTAGGTTTTTGTGAGGGATGAGGTAACAGAAGACAGAGAGTTGGTGTAGGTTAAACTGAATACAAGCAAAACAAGGATACAAGATCTAAGTGAGGCCATTATAAAGCCCCCTCCCTGCTAGTTTTTGCTAATTTTGTCATTTCCCTAAAACTAAATCATCATTTTCTTGTAGGATGCTGTGCAAGTTTGATGGCGATTCAGTTTATACCACATGAGAACCTTTTCCTGGTCAGAGGGCAGCTGGCAGCTGTGGGTGGTGGGGTGTGAGGATGCCAGAAGATTTTCGAACAGGAGTGCCCATTCAGCTTAAGGACTCAGCAAAGCATCCCAGAGGATCCAAAGGGGAGACATAGTGTAGAACAGAAGGCCCCAGGCCACTCTCTGTGCCTTCTCCGATTGTGGAGGCCAGGGCATGTGGGGAGTTTCTGGACACAAGGCTGTTTAGTTGGCTCCGGATGGAGAATAAACTTTACAGAAGCACCAAGACTACAGAGAGACCATGTCTGAGGTTGGATGGGCAAGCTGGGAACAGGATGAGGGTCTCATCCTGGGTACATTCTGGAGGAGAACCACAAGGCGTAACAGCAGAAGTCAGAACAACAGGTGGGCATGTGGAGTGCTCTGAAGCCCTGCCGCCCAGCCTCCTGGCTGGTAAGGATAGTCTCACAGTGCCCTTGTGCTGCCTGCCTCCTCTGTTCCCCCACTCAGCTCCTGCCCCTCACCCCTTCTCTCTCTGTAGTTTGCCATGTGGGTGGATGCTGTCATATTTGTCTTCAGCTTGGAGGACGAGATAAGTTTCCAGACCGTCTACCACTACTACAGTCGGATGGCCAACTATCGGAACACGAGTGAGATCCCTCTCGTGCTGGTGGGAACTCAGGGTGAGTGACTATCCTGCACTGGTGTTTGTAAGTGCTTAAAGCCAACTTGTGGTCTATATTTTCAATGTGGAGGAATGTGAAACTGGTCTAATGAAGAGCTAATGAAGGTTCACTTTTTACAGTGAGACTTTGTGAAACTGAACTTTATCATCTCCTGATTTGATTCCAGGGAGGAGCCACTCAACTCAGTAGCCCCAAAACAAAATGCACAGATAGGCACACACAGGTTCACAGACACACATGCACACACAGGTATGCATACATGTACATGTACCTACTACACTAACTGACCATCATGTGGAATTAGACACAGCACCCCAACTCTTGAACACAGACTCAACACAGGCTGTGCTGCTGTCTATATCACTGGGTTCTAGGGTATCATATAAGTCACTTCTAAACATGAGATAAAAGTTAAATTTAAAATGTCTTTGTTGAAAATCTGGGTAGCTTCAGAAATACTAGGTTAAGAATGTAGTATTCCTTCCTTTCGTTGTTTTACACTGTTTTTACTAATGCATTTGGAGTCAGCATATTTGATGTGACTTTCAGGCCCCAGTGTTAGAATTTGCCAGTTAAGAAGTTAGGTATGTGGAACCATAGAAATGGGTAAGTGTGCACGTGACAGTAGGTAAAGTGTGAGTATAGGAGCTTAGACAAGGGGGCTGGGTGCCTGGGTGGTGTGTGCATCCAGAGAATAGAGTGAGTGGTGTGGAATAAGCATCACCTTCTCAGTGTGCTAAGTGTGAAACAGTGGTCTGGAGTTTTCATGGAGAGCACCATCTCCCTCTCTTGGTACATGCTATGGCAGTGGTCACTCATTACCAAACCTTCAGAGCCAAATGCAATTTTAGCCTGAAACCAGATGAGGTTCTTTGTGCCTGCAGTGCCCTCTAGTGTCATCAGGTGGGAAGGACACCTCAATGCAGAGTCCTTAGTTTCTATGAAAAGTAACATTCAGCCTTGTTTATGGTAGGCTGCAAATCTGAGGATTTAGCTAACTTTAGAAAAGGAAAATGCAGACTTTTAATGTTATTATCCCCTGAACAATATAGTGTAGCAACTATTTATACAGCAATTACATTGTGTTAGGTATCGTAGCTAAAGTAGAGATGATTTAAGGCATATGAGAAGATGTGGCATAGATTATGTATGAATACCGTGCCATTTCATAAAAAAGACTGGACCCTCTGTGAGTTTGATATCCAAGGAGTCCTGAAACCCACCCCCCATGGATACTGGGAGACGGCTATACAAAGCATTGATATATTTGAGGTAGCTTTCCTAGAAATTCTTAATAGGTAATGTTTTAAGGTATTTGTTTACCACAAGGATATTCTGCTTACAGTTGCTTCCCAGAAAGATAAAGAGAGTAGTTCCGGTTAGTGCCTCTTCTGAGGGCCTGGTCAGGGTGTTTCTGAGTGAGGTCAGTGGAGACCACAGGTGTTGAGTGGACTCACTGTGACATGTGGCACTGGGTTCCAAGTCTGGGCAGGAAAGATCAGAGTTGAAGTTCAGCTTTCCCATTGCACACCCGATTTGCCGATGGGATGGGGAGTGGAATGGAATGAAACTTTGGCATTGGAGCTACGTACACCTTGACAATACCTGCTTGGCTGTGTGGTCTTGATCTCTGAGAATAGTGAGGCACCCAGAGGAATTCCTGGAAGGCTCTCTGGGCCTGTCACTGGGCATATGATATGTACCTGATAATAGCCATTTTTTATCCATATATTTCAGTGTATTTCAGTTTTACTGAGATCCTGCTTGGGCTAGCAGAAGCATGTCCCTCTCTTCCCCTGTCTTGGTGATGAAACTGTCCCTTTGAGTTTCCTGCCCTGGCTAAGGTGGTTGTGGGGGGTATGCCTCCCCTAGTCATCTGTCTGTTGAGGAGGCTGTGGGTAGCCACTTTGAGACTGAAGAATCCTCAGGAAGTTGAGATCCCTGAGCTTACAAATGTTGGTGAATGTGGTATACCAGGGGGACCATTGGTGAGTGTCCAAATCAGGAGGCCATGGGAGAGAGTAGCCCTCTGCAGGAGAGCCTGGGAGCTGTCCTTGCTTATTCATTTGTGAGGCTTTGGTGACCCTTGAGTTTGTTCCTTTAGCCCAACACCATAAATACGGAACAGAAATGTTTTATTTAAGGACATCCCTTATATGAGATTCTGTCTGTCATTTCCTCTGAAGCCACGGTGCCTAAGGGCCAGAGGCAGGAAGCTAGGGTGAATGTGGCTCCTGAAAGTCCATGTAGGATGCCTGTGCTCTGTGCACACTGGCCTCCTATGAAGCCTGTGTGTTTTCAGTGCTTTGGGTGAGCTGCCTGAGATGCTACTGACAGGTAGATCAAGGTGTGCATGAGGGTTGCTTCCCTGCTGGTGGAAGTGGATGACTTTAGAGGCTAAGGAGTGGTAAAGAACTGAAGGAGAACTCTGTCCTTTCTCTGTGTGGGAGAACTGGCACAGGGGGTACAACACTGCTGTGTGCATTCATGAATGTGGGAGTGTGGCTGGCTGAGGGGATTGTTAAGTGTTTGCTAAACTGGATCTATTTTAAAGACCTGTTAATTAGATTGATTGGAGTAGGATCGATAAAACCAGTGAATGCCTGTGTTGAGGTGAGCCGTGGTATGTAGAGGAAAAGCCCTGTCTCTGCAAAGTTATGAGGGTACTCTGTGGCCTGTGTTCTCAAATTACGCTAGAGCTTCAAGAAGCTAGGTGTGTCTTCTTTTTTCATAGTTTTCTTATGAAATATTTGTTCCTTTGAAAAATACTTTTTTCACACATGTTGAAAAGTGTAAGTCAGATTTACTAATCTATATGCAAACAGGTGGAAAAGAAAAGGAAAAGTAAGAAAGCTCCTTGGACTGTGTACCCAGGTGCATTCTGGGAAATCTATGGCAGAGACAGTTGCCAGACTCTCGAGTGACATTTAGCTCACTCTAAAGTAATTAAATACAGGTTCAAAGCTATTTTATAGGGCTTAAAATTTAAGATAGGAAAACAGTGGAAGTAAAAAAAGTGTGTAATTTACTCAGAATGTCCTTCCTTCTTACCACTTGAATCGAGCTGATTCATAACCCCCTACCCATGCAGACACAGGCGATATTGAAAATGCTGCTGCTCTCTTGCGCCGCTTATGCTGCTGCTACCCTCACTGGTTGAGAAGTCCTGTTGGTGTTTTGTTTAGAATCAGTGATTTTTTTTTAAAAATGTAAGAGCCTTTAAGTGCCCTAAAGAAAGAAAATTTAGGCTAGAAAGAAGACTCTGCCTATAATCACTCCAGACATTCCAGCCCCTACTCTGCTGTGTGTGCCAGAGTGAGAACAGCTCCAGAATACACAGCCGGAGGAGGCAGTACCAGATAGGGTGGTATGGCTGCCTGGATGAGAAAACAGGCTGTTTCTTTTTTAGGAGGGTAGTAGCTGGTGACAGCATTTAATTTGTGCCTCTCAGATGCCCCCAGCTGTGCATAGACACCATATAGAACATGAGAATATTCCTGTTCCCCTATGGCTCCCATCGTCCATAGAGGTTCCACTAAAACCTCAGAGGATTTGCACCATTTAGATGTTCCCTTTTCTGCCTGCTGGGTCTGAAGGCTGGGCCCTCAAGATTTCCTGCAAGGCCTCATCCCCATCCCCATCGTCCGTGTTGCCCTCACCCCTGCACCTCTGCCTCTAGGCTCTAACCTAGAAAGTGCCCGGCTGTCCCACGTGCAGGAGAGACTACTTCCCTGATTGTTCTTTCTAAGGACATGGGCTAACCTAAGCTTCTGGCACTCTGACCGAATTAACACTCAGGTCTCCACACATTTGTGGTTGTCCCTAGATTTGTCTTTCTTTCTGTCCCTCCAAGCTGTCTAGCATATCTGTTCCATATGAGCATAGATTTTTGTGTGTGCTTTTCCACTGGAACATAGATGCATATGGAACAGAACTTAGCAACTGCTGGGACCCAGTGGGTATCTGCTGAGGGCAGGTGGATACACCACAAGCGTAGTGCCAAGCTATAGCACACGTTTGGCGGGGCAGTTCTGCTCAGAGGGCCACCTTTAGATGGTGACCGTGACATGTGTCTGGGTTTTCTCCTTTCTCAGTGTTTTTCATACAGCCATATTTGTTTTTCATTCCTTCCATTTGTCCCTATTGGACATGGTTCTGTTTCAGTTTCAGAAGCTGTCCTCTAAATTATACTGGGAACTAGGAGTGACAGATGTTCTGGAAAAATAAGAGTACTATTTTGAGGGTAAACGGTTAAGTCCAAATTCTTAAAGGAATCATAGCTCCCCTGGGTGAGACGCAGGTTTTAAGATACTTGGGTACCCAAAGTCACAGGAAGTAAGGAGGAGTCAGGATGCATTGTCACTGTGCCCTCACTTGTCGGTCCTCTTTTGCAGATGCCATAAGCTCCACAAACCCACGAGTCATCGATGACGCCCGAGCTCGGAAGCTCTCCAGCGACCTGAAGCGATGCACATACTACGAGACTTGTGCCACTTACGGGCTGAATGTGGAGCGGGTCTTTCAGGACGGTAAATACTCGCTGTTGTAGTTCCATTCTAGCTTTTGAGATGAGAGGCACTAAGGAGAGTGTCTAGATGGTGCCATCACATGGTGTGTGGGCATTAGTATTGAGGTAGAGCTGATTCCCAATTCTGTACTGCTTTCAGTGCTGTACTTAGGTGAAACAAAAAGACAGCAGTTCTAAAACAGGTCTGAGAAACAGGTCAGTGCATATTGTATCTCAGCCTTTCCACACACAAGTGGAAAAATTACCTGTTTACTCACATCTTTTTCAGTATTTGATGTGTACCGTTTTTTAATTGTAAATGCTTAATTTTAATCCATCCCAGTCTTTAAGAAAGTGTTGAAATATTTGAGGTTAGTTGTTGAGGAAAGTAAACTGAAAGGAGGGAGTCAATTTTGGACCCCACCCCCAAAAAATCACTTTAGAGGACTTGAGGCCAAGAGCTAGGACCAGGCTTTTGGAATTATTTTCTGGCATTCCATTCATTATTGATGAGGCA
The DNA here is from genome assembly GCA_004027205.1 of Ctenodactylus gundi. NCBI lineage: Eukaryota > Metazoa > Chordata > Mammalia > Rodentia > Ctenodactylidae > Ctenodactylus > Ctenodactylus gundi. The sequence goes on along the minus strand of PVKB01001139.1, from coordinate 271,358 downwards.
TCTCCAGGAACGGTCATAAATCACAGAATTCTTTAGCAGGGGCATCAGTTTTTATTGGGGATTGTAAGTCTTTAACAATGGTGGTGGTGATGCCAGAAATCAGTAGTAAGAGGAACTTAGGAAACAGGAGAGATGAGAGAGGGGTCTTCAACTCTGGTCTCTGAAAGATGTAGGAGGGGTGATTCTGTTAGACTTGGAGTCTTGGGAGAAGGCATAGAATTGAGGCCACACTGTGCATTGGCCCTGAAAAATAATTCTTTAGTAATACTGTTAAAAACAGTGACTACTAGGACTGCTCCTACACTTGCCCCAACCTGGCCACCTGTGCTTTTCTTGTTACTCTCCAACTGAACCTGCAGGTGAGACGTAAGTGATCTCATACTTCACTGTTTCAGTAAAGTTCAAGGGCTGTATCAGGTTATGAGCTCTGTTTTCCTCCCTGTCTTTTTGCAGCCAGACTCTTTTCTAAGCTTTGTAATCTCCTTTTCTGTGCCTCACGGATAATTTTCTACTTCTCAGCAACTTTTTAATGAAATTTAATCCTTCTTACCATGTGTTGTTTATCATGTTTCTTAATGTCCATCCTGATGAAACCATGGATTCCACTGAGAGGCATTATAATGTCCTTGGGGTCCCACAGCCCTCTTGCACCCACTGTCGTGAATCCTGGCCCTACTTGGGCTTACTCCCCCGAAAACACTTCCTGTGGGCAGCACCTTACCTGTATTAGTTAGCTTTTTCTTTGCTCAGATAAAGATACCTAATGCCCACAATTTCAAGAAGAAAGGGCTTAATTGGGCTCATGGTTTGAGGTGGTTCCATCTGTGTTATGCTGGCTCTGAGGAGGAAGTAGCATGGTAGAAGGGCATGGTCAGGGAAGGCTGTTTGTCTCATGTCTGCCAGGAAACAGAGATAGAAGGCAAAAGCTGGGGAAGCAGATAAACACCTCAAAGGCATGCACCAGTGATACACTTCTCCCAACGAGGCCCCACCTAATAGCACATTTAGCCCTGAACTCAGCATGCACTGACTATGTGCCCCCATGACTCAATCACTTTTTTAAGAGCTCCACCTCTGAACCTTGTAAGACTTTTGGGGGTGAGGGGTTGCTAATCTAAACCATAGTGCCACCTGTGACAGCCTAGCAGGCATGTGTCATGTGGAGTTTACCAGTTCACCGAAGTTCTAGGGGCATTGTGGAGAGTGGCTCAGGGAAGTGCTTGGAGACCTTCCATGATGTGGCTTCTACAGGGAAGGTCATTGTTCAGTAGGCTAAATACCTCTGCAAGGAATCGTGAAGTACTATAGGTAACTGCTCCACACAAGCCAAACCTGGCCGGCTGCCTGTGCATCTGTGAACAGGTGTCTCTGATGATGCACAGTTGTGTCCATCCCTATGGGCCACGGTGGACTCAGGCTGCTCTCTAGCGAGTGCAGAGAGCTGAGTAGCTACAACAGAGGATTTGTGGTTTACAGGGCTCATGGCACATGCGCCTGGCCCTCTGCACTGTTTCTTATCGTTGGTATAGGTGATCGAAACAGTACATTCTTCTCCATAATTGCTTTGCCTTTTAAGTTTATGTGAGTAGCAAACATGAATTTTCTATAAATGACTCATGAAAGTAATCTTATAAATTAACTAATATTAGGCAACAGAAAGGTTATGGTGCTGTTCTGCTAGGCATTACATATTCATGCAGTATGTCTAGTTTGTGCTGTAATAAATTACTGTGCACTGAAGTCTTAAACAACATGCATTTAGTTCTCAGCTTTCTGCAGGCTGGGTGGTTGCCAAAATCAAGGTACCGGCTGATCTGGTGTCTGGTGTGGGCCTTTTTCTTTATTTGCAGATGGCCCTCTAATTTCTGTGTCCTCAATCAGAAGAGAGCAGAGAGCGGAAGCAAGCTCTTTTCTGTTTCTTCCAATAAGACCACTGATCCTATCCATGAGGGAACCTCCCTTATGACCTAGTTGCCCAAAGGCCCAACCTCCTAACACATCCTGTCACTCAGGTAAATGTTTCAACATAAGAATTTGGGGAGACACCTTCAGTCTGTATTACACATGGTGTTTGAGGGCATGCCAGGCTGTCACCTGTGGGCTGGATGCATTTTATTGTCCTTTTCAGGGTTTGATGACAGTAAGGGGAGGGGTGATCATTTTTAATACTAGAGTTTGAAAATACTAAAGGGTTGTTTCTCCACTACCCTGGCAGATCACATGGAGACCTCCCCACGGGGATACACATTGTGTTCTTAGTGTCTGTTTTTATGACTTGGAGATTCCCATCTACTATTTCTGATTCTAGACCCATTTTCAGATTAAAATTCTAGGCCAAATATCCTAGATCATTTTTTATTCTAGAAATAGCACATTAAATGTTTGTATCTTACAGAATCAGAAAAAGAAATGATATTCATGCTACTGTAATATATAAGAACAAGGGTTTTTGTTTTTTGCCTGTTGATCCTTAAGATGCTTTTAGGTATATAAGGGTAAGTTTTAAAATAAAATTGAGGTCATTCTGTTAACTGTATACAGTAAGCATATGGTCTATATTTTCATACACTACTTTTACTTAAATCGTAAACTCCTTTCATAATGAGTGATAGAAGTAGTTGAAGAACAGAGACTGTGCTTAGTATTTAGCTGTCCTGAACAATAATAGACCATTTTAACCCTTAAGGGGAAAAAAAAATAGCTAACTTGTAAGATTTAGAGTTACAGAAATTGAAGCTCAGAAAAATTAAATAACTTGACTGAACGCTCTTAGCCTGGACTGAATTCTTTTTTTTTTCCCCCTGGGACCCAAGAACATTGAGCCTTAACCAGACACTGGGCTGTTCTGTTAATTACAACAGCAGCAAACCAGGTTATTGGCCTTGCAGGTGTATTGGGCCTGCAACTACACCAGCCTTATCCACACACCTGGGAGAAGGCTGGGCCACAGGTCCATCCAGTCAGCTTACCCACTGCCCACTAACTGATTTAACTTACTCAGGGTACTCTTTTGACATTTTTACTTTCTGATTCACTTTGTGCTCTAAGGCTTACTTTATTTTTTATATATTTTAGAAAAGGAAAGTAAGATGTATAATTTCTTTATAATATTTAGCTTATGAACTGAAGACAACAGTCTGAGTATCTCCATCTGTTTTAGTAGAGTCCAAAGTTCTTGCCAACTGGCCACTCAGGTTTAATACTAAAATCCTTGCTGCTTTCAGTTGCCTTCTTAGTATCCCAAAATAGAATGTAAATTGTAAAAATAATGGAGGAACAGTTCTGGTGCTTTGGTTTGGCTTTGGTTTGGGTGCTGGTGCTTCTTCTAAAGAGGCAGTTTTTTGGGACTGGAGTATAAGCATCAGCTGTGTTTTGTCACTGGTGCTCTGCTTGGCCCCAGGTACATCTGGCTGAAGACAGGTAAAATAAAAAGCACAGGGAGCAGATGACGTTCAGTAACTCGCGATCCACCAGGAAGATGGACACTAGGTAATTACACACAAAGTAAATGGCATCATGACCAGAGGTGGGCATGTGTCATGAGCCAGTTGCACTTCTGCCACTCCAGAGTGCCTGCACTCCTCCAGTAGCTTGTTGAGTCTCTTCCACACACACCTATCTTCTCTGCCCCCGCCCCTCACCTTGGCCTTTCAGACATTGGGTTTAGAGGACTGTGCCACATGTGCATCTTGATCTGGCCTGACCCCCAACCCGCCTCTCCAGTCTGGGTCCTAACCTTGTTGGGTTCCCAGGCCAGTTTACAGGGCTTGTGATAAGGATGATCTGGCCTCCGCAAGGGGGCCCCTTTAAATAAGGTTTGCCCAAACTGGGTAGTGGTCTGGCCTGAGTTATATTGCCTCTTCGGGGATTATGAACAACTTTTGGGGGTAGGATAGGATTACTCGCAACTTTTGGGGGAGGATAGTGCTGGGCAGGCTGAAGGTGTGGGCTTGGGCAGTTGCAGGCTGTACAGGCCCTCTAAATTTCTGACTGCATCTCTGTCTCATTCTCTGTGGTTCTGACTGCCACGTGTGTCTGGGAAATGAGCCATGTACAGGCTTCTGTATTTTTAAAGTTAAAATGTTAATTTCTCTGTCAACATTCAATGTTGTGAAATTTCCTGCTCATTTCTTCGTGTAGGGCCTGGACACATGGAAAAGAAGGGCTTCAGAAAATGTTCAGTCTCCATTCTCTGCAGACATCACTTCCCTGTTGCTGTGATTTTTCTTGAAAAGACCTTTCTGTCTCCCATATTGTCTTAAAGAACAACTCCTTTAGGGACAAAATCTCTTCTTGTGTGCCCATGTCTGTCCTGGCATGTGGACAGTTCCCGAAAGGTGAAGAAGGGTAGTGTTGGTGACAATATGTTTCAGCTCCCTTGGTGTTCAGGGATGATCTGGAATAATTATAACATTAAACAGCAAAAATACACCCCTCCCTCAGAAGACCAGGCAGTGGTCAGGGTGGGACAAAATTTTGAGTGTGCAGAGATAGAAGGGCCCTTTTGTTACCTTCAGAGGAGGAGAGTGGCCTCAGGGCTTCCGGTTACTGCCTGCAGTGTTAGGCTCCTTCTGTTAGGGTTTGGAGATTGTACTTTTTAGTCTCCTTTCAAACCCTTTGATTTTTCACAGTACATTCACCCAGAGCTTATTGGGAGCTCCCTTTGCTTACAGCAGCAGGGCCCGGTGAAAAACACAGAGATTTATGTCACAGGATCTTTCTTTTGTTTTTGTTTAGTTTGACATTTTACTAGCAACCAAAAACTTAGGACCCTAAGTTTTATTGGACATTATTGTATTATGTATAAATTATGTTATTTGACTGGTTTGTGTTTTTATTTTTAAAAATCCCTATTTTGGAGGGATGCTCGCCTTCAGATAAAGTGAGGCATTGAACCAGGGAGAAGGTACAGAGATTGTTTTCATTTTGTCTTTTTGAAGCTACTTTGTGCTTCCCTCCCACCCGCTGATGCTAGTTTATGGGGGTCATAAGCCATGTTCACACAGTTCATACACTGTTCTATTACTTTGGGTTATTCACTTCTGCATCTGAACAATTTTGTTTAGGAAGTTTAATATCTTTGTATTATAGTCTAAAAATTCTGGTCATTTTTAAAGTCTCAGTTCAAAGCAACATGCCATACATACTGTATACTCTGTGCTAAGTAAGGCATGTCTGCATTGACATCTTACCTTCTTTAGCTTGTATTATTTTGCTCTGACAGTCAGCTTTTTTCAGGCCAGATGAAGATGCACATGTAGCACAGGCCTCTAACCCCAGTGGTCTGAAAGGCCAAGGCAGGAGGATCGTAAATTTTGGCTAGACAACTTAGCAGTGTGCTGAGACCCTTTCTCATAGTCAGAAATTCAAAAAGGTGCTTGGGATGTAGCTCAGTGGAAAGACCCTGGGCTTTTTCCCTAGTACCATACACATGAAGGTACATTGTGAATTGTCATTTCTCTGCGTAATGGTCTCCCAGGCATTTAGTGACTCTGTACAGGAAATGTTTCATCCCAGCTTGTGTCTTAATCGTGGCAAAAAGAAAAAAAAAAAAAGAAAAAAACAATTCTGTTCTAGCTACAGGAGGATGGGAAAGCCAGGTCATAACATCGGAGTTCTGTGTTCCTGTTGCTGGTGTGGCCACATCCTTCATGCTTACCAAGGCCTCCCACCCTGGTTCGTGACTCTTGTTGTACAGTGATCCCAGTTCTGGGAAGGTCTGTCAGTCCTTCAACCCATTGCCCTAGCTGTTTATGTTTCTGTTACAATTAACATTCTGGAAAGCACATTCTTAGCCATTCTGCCAGGGATTTTTTGGGGGGAGGGGTGGCTTACCTGGGTGTCTAGGTCCTATCTGCTTTCCCGCAGCCTGAGCCGGGAGAAGTCACATGATTTTTCCTGAGATTATGTAGTAAGTCGCAGGCCCTCGGTTTATTTTCTATTCTTTGCTCTGGAGGTTGAGATGCTGGTGTAAAAGAATCTCCTTTCACATTAAATGTCTGCAGCTGCTCGGCCCTAATTACAGGAGAGTCCAGACCGAGGGTGGCTGTCTTAATGAGCCTGTTTGAGCAACCTAATTGCATGTGCTAGAGCATCATTAAATGCAGGCAATCTTCTGGGGTTTTCCAAGTGCTGCATCATCTTGTACCATTTTGTTCTGCTGACATTGCAGTCCTTTGTGCTGCTAAAGGACATGTCAATTAGGCCTACTTCTTGCTTTGTTGGGATAGAATAATTTTCATATTTGGGGTAGCTTATTGTATTATTTGTTTTGTTGCTGTTTACCTTCTTCCTTTATTATATGAGGAATTACGTTAGATCGTGTGTGTGTGTGTGTGTGTGAGTGTGTGTGTGTGTGTGTGTGTGTGTGTGTGTGTGTGTGTGTGTGTGTGTGTGTGTGTGTTGGCAAGAGTACTCACAGGGGCTGAAGTAATAGCACACCAAGGCCCTGAGTTTGATTCCCCAGCACCTCATAAATTGGACATGGGGGTGCATGCCTGTAATCCCAGCCTGCAGAAGGATTGCTATGAGTTCAGGACCACCTTGCACTGCAGAGTGAAACTCTGTCTCCAAAAAATAAGACTTACAAAAGCAAGAATTTTTACTTTTGAAAGCACACCATCTCTGTGTGTATTAAGTATATGATGTATATTGAAAAGATGAACTAATGAGTCATGAGGTGTCTTTAATGCATATTTTATCATCTGTAATGACACATATTTATATAGAGGTCAAGGGCTTCTGAGGTAGGAAAGTAGATCTTAATACGCTCACTTTACAACTTGGAATCATGTTGAGTGTGTGCTTCCCAAAGTCATATGGTACAGCTGATATCAAGTGGAGTAGCATTTCCAACTTTCTCTTCTACTCCTCCCAGTATACCTGTACCTGTCCCTTGCCCATGCTCATAGTCCCCTCTACTTTGAAAAATTTTGTATTTCCAAGATTACCTGGGACAGATGGGTCAGTGGTTTGTATCATGACCCGTTAGAAAAGGTTCACCTGCTTAAATTACACTTTGTTAAAGGGATTTTCTTTTTGAAACACCTGAGGACAAAAGTAGCATGAGCTAAGTGTCCCACCTGCAGAAGGATCAGTAGTGCTCCTGAGGCAGTCCTGAAGGGGGAGAATAGATCATGCTTCAGTTATTTCTTCAGGTGAGTTGTGGAGTCGTTCAAGATAACCCTAATCCTGGGTTGGTAACTGCCCTTGCTATTGTCGTTAACCATATAGATCACTGGCTGTCACCGACTGCTCACTTCCTGTATAGTGTAACCCAGTGGAAATTAAGATCTTGAGAACCACAGCAGGCTCAGGGCTCATAATCTCTGGTTAGACTTAAAAGATCCTTGACTCGTGTAAATGTTAAGTAGATTTTTTGGTAATCCAGGGCCTTTGCACTGAGCTATATCTCCAACCCATTTTTATCTTGAGTCAGAGTCTTGCCAAATTGACAGAGCTGGCACTGAACTTGTGTTCCTCTTGCCTAAAGCTTACAGAGTGCAAGGATTATAGGCCTATAACACTGGGCCGGCTAAATAGTCTTGATTCAGTGGTGGCTGAAGACATTTATGTGGTACAAGGTTTGTAGGTCCATGTGGGCTCCCCTTTATGTTGGGGGGAGGAGAGGGAGTTCAGAAATGCATACACGTTTAGAGTGACTTTTTATAAAATACAGTACTGTCATTGTCCTTTATGTGCGTTTTGAAATCTAATTTGTTAACCAAAGAAGCTTACTCATACAGCAGCATTCAGTCACAATTTGAAATAATAAATTCATGCCAAAACAAACCAAAAACTCTTGAGTTAGTATTTTTCAAAAAACTTGGGCTAAAACATGCTTATTGTTGTATTACTGTAAAAGCACATTTCATAAACGAGCCATACCTCTGGTATGTAAATGGAGACAAAAAGCTTTCAGACATACTCATCACATCTGAAAATATATTGGGACAAAATTACTAAGCTACACCAAACCTTTTCTTTATTAATTGGAGGACTTGAGGTTCTGAATATTATTATTTCAATTATTTCACATTAGAGATGTGAGGTTTTCTTGTTTGTGTGGAGTTGCCCTTTTTATCTCTGGTCTGTTGAGCTGTTTAGTAGACCCAGAGGCTAGACTTTTAAGGAAGAATTCTCCCCTTAGCTTATTAGTTGATTTGCTTAAAATCATCCATCCAAGATGAACTTGTTTCTGTGGAGAATGTCCTGATTATCATTGAGGTCCACATTCCACAAGCTACAGCTGTTGCACTAATGAAGCTTGTTCATGCTTTCAAGGAGTCATCTTAATTCTGCTGTAGTTCAGGTTGTAAAAGTCCTCAAAAGACTGAACAGTAAAAGCTTGGTTCTCCGCTTGGCCCTCTTGGGAAGCGGTGGGACCTTCAAGAGGTGTGCTTAGTGTGAGTTCTTCAGGTCACAGGGTGTGCTCTTAATGGTGAGAGAAAGGCCATATGATTCTCCTTTCTTTTCTTCCTCCTCTCCTTTTCTTCTTCTCCTCCTCCTCCTCTTTCTCTTCCTACTCCTTCTTTCTCCCCATCTCCCTCATGGCCATGGAACAAGCACTCTCACTCTGCCATGTCACGCACTTTCCATAATATGCTGCCTTGCCATGTGCCCAAAAGCAACAGGGCCAGTCAGTCGTGGACCTGAACCTCTTAGATCATGAGCCGAACTAAACTTTTTAAAGATTGAATATCTCAAGTATTTTTATAGAAACAGAAAACTAATGCAAATTCTTTGAACAGTAACAGAAATATATTAAACTTTTTATCAGAGTTGGTATTGCAAGGAACCAGAGAAAAAATAGGTAATATTTTATGATATTGTAGAAAAATGTGGAAATAGAGGCTCTGATTTTTTTCTGGCTGTTTCTTACCCTAAATCTTGAATTTTTTCACGCTGTGCTTCTCTTCTGGGAAACATTAAGTATACATGAATACTCACATATATGTGTTGAACAAATGCCTGAATTAACTCTCACATTGCCAGAGTTAGGTCATTAAACATACTGTTAGTAAATGTTCTCTGTTTTGATTTTCATGTTAAGACCCATCACAGAATGGATTTTATCAATGACATAGAAAATGGTTATGTTAATACTTTTCTGCACTGTGGCCTCATAGCTGTGCTGTGCCCCAGGATTCTTCTCTAATGACTTTAGCCAGCTTGAATTAGCTTGATGTATCATTAGTGCATACAAATGGCTTTTATTTTTGTTCATAATCTGTTCATAATGCCACAGCATTCTGCTCTCCTAATGTTTTCAAAATGATTGAACGGTGATGTACTTTTTGACCTATTTAGTCTTCTACAGAGTCTCTGATCAAAAGAATATGAAAATACTACTTAACTAGGATACTCAGGAGTTGTTACAATATGTAGCCGATGTTATTCAGTTATTTTGAAGTCTCATTGTTGGTAACAGATTTTTGCTTTTATAAAATGTGGACATCTTTATTTTTTCCTAGTATTTAGCATAGAACACAGGGCTTTTACACTGAGCTACATCCCCTGCACTTCTCTCTTTATTTTTTATTTTTCATTTTGAGACAAAGTTAGTAAGTCACTGGACTTGAACTTGCAATCCACTTACCTTGGCCTCCTGAGCAACTGGGATTACCAGCCTACACCACTATGCGTGGCTTATAACCACCTTTAAGTAATCTGTGTTCATTGAGGGGCTATCCACAAACACTGGTTAGTAGAACTCAACTTGTTCAGTTTATGAAAGAGAAGTAAACATAATTCTCAAAAGAGATTGACCTTAAATTTCAAGTTCTTTGACATGGCAGTTCTCCATGGTACTTTTGGAGGGAGCTTGGCCTTGCCTTCTCTCCAAGAGTGTGGGGGAGCAAAGGGTCAGGCTCGAAGCCAGTTTTGGCATCCTAGAAGGTAAGCTTTGGGATCTGACTTTGGCTTGCATATTTTTTTTTTGTAGAACCTTTGAAAATGTTGTCACAGAAAATGCAGTGATAACAACCTTATCAGTCTTCTCTGAATAATGCAAAAGTAAACTATTAAGAGGAGACTGCAAATTTGTCTAAAGAAAAAATGCTGTGTGAAAACATTGAAGATCAAGTTGGATTCTGTGAAATTTGCCAAAGCAAAGATAAGGATTATTTTTAAGGGTTGTGACATGCAGAAATACAAAACTACTCATAGCATTATTACCAGACAGTGGATCACTGCTAAGGCCTGGTTGCGGGGGTCGGTTGGGGTCAGACAGAGACAGACAGACAGACAGACAGACAGAGAGAGAGAGAGAGAGAGAGAGAGAGAGAGAGAGAGTTTGCACAGGGTCACTTGTGCACATGTGTGTGTGATGCATGCTTGCGAAAAAAAGGTTTATTTTGCATGTAGTAATTTGCAACCTATGCTTTTACAGAAATGCTTTTCTATACTGTAATTACTGATTTTTATATGGCATTCCATTGAGTGAGTTTAACAGCTTTTTGGCCTAGTTTCCTTTTAGCCATTTAGTTGTTGTTTTTCTATTTTATTTATCTCTTTCAGGATCAGTTCCTCTGTGTACACAGCTCTCCTCACCTAAAAGCTCATCACCCTCCCTAGTTGTCATGTCCTAGAAACTATCTCTGATGACTGTCAGTGACTTGCAGCTTTAAGACTTTTGATCGTTAATATCCAGTAGCCGTCTTGGGAGACTGTTCTAATTGACGTTCTTTGTCCTGCAGCTATCCTTTTCTGTACCTGTTCTCATCAGGTGTTTTCATTTTACTGGTTTTATAGACAGAAAAAATCAAATATTTTTTAAAATATGTCTTCCCCTTAGTATGAGTAAGTTTACTTCCCACAATCAGTTGTTTTGGTAAGAGATAGTAGTTTGTGTCCTGAGTGGGAAAGTTCTGGGCTACTTAGGGGGGCACTCAGTCAAGAGGCAGTCTCTGCTGTGCCTACAGGTGTGCCCGCCTCAGTTCCCCAGGGGTTTGCTGAGGTGGACATAGCAACCAGTCTCCCCAGCGCAAAAGTGGCACCAAGTATAGTATCAGTCCTCAGGTCTGTGTGTGACTGGGAGCTGTGGAGGCAGCTTAAACATCTGAAGTAACGTGCCTCTTCCAGCCAGCAGGTGAAGTGTTTTACCACTTCCAGCCAGCAGGTGAAGTGTTTTACCAACCCTCTGTTTTGTATCGCACAAGAGGCAAATATCTGGAGGTGAGGAGACTGTGCCTGGGAAGGTGAAAACAAGAGAAATCCCTGTTCTTGGAGTTTGGCCCTCCATCTGCCCCAGTTGCATCGTTAACACTGAAAGGCTTAAGGCCTCTCTGAACCTGCCTTTCTCATGTTTAGTTTTGTGTGCCAGCCATAGGAAGGTATTGTGCACTGATGTACTTTCCTGGATACTGGGAGGTGCTTACATCCTTGCACCGTGATTTTGAATAAATGAAAAACCATGGTAGTGTCTACACTTTATTTCATGCCTCTCCAAAAAACTGTAGGATTTTGGAATAAGATTTTGGAATAGGACTTGAGACTGGCTCCGCCTCTCCCTTCACAGGTGAGCCAGTAGGGCCGGTCTGTTGGAGAGCGCCTAGTAACAAAGTTGTTGCTAGACTGTAGGTCAGTACCTCTTGGCTGCACTGTTTTCCCTTGGTTTATAAATGTTATACTTAAAAGCCACTGATGACATTTTAAAGACTAGTAGTAAAGTGAAATGTTTCACATTGTGTTTTCATAAAATGTGAGTCTTACAACAATGAGGATTCGTGGGTTAAACACATTACTATAATCAGTATATTATAGCCTTTTAAGTTATCTAATGCAAACTCATTCACACAGGCTGTTTTCTTTGTGTGATACCATATGTGGATCATAGGATTTTGGACTTGCAACAAGGTTCTGAGCTAGATGACGGTATAACAAAAAAAGAGGTCCCTGCATTAAAGTACTTCTGTACTTCAGTAAACAGCCACTAGAGGGCAATAAAAGCACTCAGATGATTCTCATTCATTTTTTTTTTTTCTTTTGCCATCACCATGGAAAATACTGACATAATAAAACTAACGCTGGTTTAAGAGACCATTTAGACCTGTAATAAGATACACTCCATAAACTGTGTGAAGCTACTGGGTCAGCAGCCCGCAAATGCAAAAGTTTCATTCATTGGAATGAAAAGAACAAAATAAAGATGAAATTATAAATTCTGTGGTTAAAGAAATTGAATTCCTTCTTCCCTGTGTGCTGCACTTAACTGTGCTGAAGAATGAAAGAAAATTGGGCCAAAAATATTTCTTTATTGAGGGCTTACATGCATTTATTACTTACTATCACCCTCTTTTGCTAGACCCCGCAAGACTTCTGCTGTCCTGAGTGTTAGCACCAGTGTCGAGTTTGGTGTCTGCGTCTTCGAGTCTGAGGCAGCCCCTGTCGAAGGGGTACTGGGCTGAGATGGAAGGCTGTTGTGTGGTGGGCGTCACTGCCACCAGCTCTTTGCCAGCCTTGGCCTCTTTGTGTTCCCAGAGACCGCGGACTTACCTTTTTGCAGTCTGGTCTTTAGAGAGAAATGAGACAAGTGGCAGAATCAGAATGTTCCTCCTGGGCAGGAAGGTAGCATCGAGTCATTTCGTTTCAGCAAACGTATGTAAGATTTCGTCTTGCTAGACTTGAGCGTCAGCACTGAGGGCTGGCACTTGCTGAAGGCGGTGGTGAGCCTTCCAGAAAACCCACCCCTGTGCTAGTCTCTGTGGGACTGACGGTGGGCTGTGGGCCGGTGGGAGAGGAGGTGTGTTCTGTAGAAGATGAGAGCCTAGCCTATAGTATGTTTGTCAGGACGGAGTCTTCTAATCTTGAGAGATTTTACTGTTTTTACCTCCTCTGATAGCTTGTTTCCCTGTTACTATTTTTTTTTTTTGTTTTTAAACTTTTCTTTCAATATATTAAATCCTTTAGAGTTTTAGAACTATTTGTTTCTTTAATTTTGAAACAAAATTTCTCATTTACATGTTTGGTTCGTCAAATAGGAAATATATTCAACCATAAAGTAAATATCCCTCACTAATTAAATTCTTGTTATCAGAATGATTGGAAACTGAGTGTCTGGAACTTATAAAGGAACAAATACATTTTAGAGCAGCCTATTATTTTCAGTTTCGGGGCTTAGTAAAATTTTGCCAAATTATCATGAGAAAGAAAATTTAAGTCAAAATGGGTAATTTCATCAGAATGGAGTGTACCATTCTTCCCACAGAAAAGTAATTTTCATAGAATGCTGTTACTGCCAAACGCCAGTATTGTTTTAATAACGCTTGAAAATCTGGTTGTTACAATGGTCTGGTATGGTGAGGCTGTGGTCCTAGTATCAAGTATTTTGGTTGAATTCAACTCTAAATGGCTGTATTCAGCACGACACCAGGTGTTAGATGTCACCAGGATCTATGGAAGGTGAGTGTGATTTTATAGTGGGGTTGGGATGTACACGTGCTCTGGGACCAGGGTAATTGGTGCTGTCACCTGGGTGGTTGTATTCTCTGTACAACAGGGAGGAGTCACCTGGGGGCCCTGTGTCCAGGTCAGCCAGAGGAGCTAGTTCCATCTCTCTGATTAGCCAGAGTTCTTGATTAGTTTCTAATGTAAGAAGTGAAGCCTGCTGATGGTTTAATGCTGTTTGAAAAATACTGATCTCATAAGCACAATCTCTGATGATAGAGTGCAGCAAATTTCTCAGTGACTGAGGTAATTCAGATTAAATGTGAGCAAAATGATCATATGGTCAGGTTAGAAATTGACAGCATTGGGTCCTTTGAACCCGGCCCTGTGTCTCTTATAACTCTCTGCTACATTGCTCTCTCAGGAGCCCCAACATGTGGTCTATTGCCCCAGTACCCAGTGCAGCACCTGGAAAGAACAGCTTAGGTATTGGTGGTAGGTACGGCAGTCTCTGCTCATCCAGCCACCCAGGGCCACAGCCCTTCCCAACCCTGCAAAAATAGGACAACCCTGCACTTGTGTTTACAGTGTCATGTTTTCTTTATCCTCTTGTAACTGCAAGATTCGTATTATCTTCTTCCCCTTGCAAAATAATTGTATTGAATCTGTGGCTTATACCACTCTATGATTTTTTTTTTTTAATTAGACTCCTGCAAGAGAAAGTGTGACAAGCCCACTTGAGCCTGTGTTTTTGCCCTCTTTCCTTGGCGGGCTCTTTCCTCAAAGAGTTTTTTGTTCCAATTTACGCCAATTGTTCCAGCTTATTGTGTGTTAAGAGGACAATTAGGAAGCCATTGAATAAGTTTATATATGACTCAGCATAACATATAACTTACTTATTGGTTATGAAGTATATTGGTCAGAAGGAAAGATGGAGCATAAAAAGTCAGTCATGTGACCAAAGAATAGCACCATGTGCTGCCTTGCACCCAATCACCACCTCGCTGGAGAAGCACAAGACAAATCTTCCCACCGGCACTTGGCCCCTGGCTGTGCTCACTCATCAGGAGTGGAGGAGCTGGGGCAGCTTGGCTTGTAAATGAGTTCTGCCTTGGTAGGCAGAAAGAGTTGACCTTGACCACTAAAATGCCATCTAACCTTTTCTGCAGACTTTTGTTTTTCACAATTACACTTCATACCCATTGCTATTATATTAAAATATGCATTCATGTATATTTTTGTAATAGCTGAATATTTAAGCAAATCTATTCTGATTAAAAATAATATGTGTGGATAAGTTAAAAAATCAATGGAAATTATCTGTGATCTCACATACTAGTAATAACTACCATTTTATTAATGCCCATCTAAGCAGTTTTCTATACTTATATAATAAAATTGGGGTTTAATTCCATATCCTTTCTAGTGGGTTTAGAAAGATGTGAGAATATTCACTGTGTTATTTCTTTTTCACCAAAACCTCGTAGCTGTTTTTTGTAACTTCTTAACGTTTTCTGACCTGGTATCTGCCTGACATGGATTGGTAACACCCACCCCACCCCCCTCGCCCCCTGCCAGAGACATAGGCTAGGCTCATGACTCCCCTCCACTGGTTCGTTCTGCAGTAGCAGAAGTGCCACTTCCCTGTCCGTAGCTCGTCTTCCACTTGCCACAGATTGGGTTTTCCCATCTGGACTGGGACCAGTCACCTTCAGAGTCTCTGGGCCTACCCAGAGTGCCCACTGTGGTACAGGCATTTTTATGAGGAAAAGGTCTGGGTAGAGGAGGTTGGCTCTTGTATGTGTGGGTGGAAGGTAGCCTGTTGTCACCACCTCTCCTGAAATCACTACTCACTAGGGAATTGTGCAGCTACAAGTTGACTTTTAGGTAGATTTTACCTCAAGGTGGAAAAGCTAAAGACAGTGGGAACACCACCTTCATAGGTCAATTTCTCATTGGCAATAGCAGAATTGGTAACATGGCATACAATATTTGATGAGAAAGGATCCACTAACCTTTTGGGCACTCCCCTATTTATGAGTAGATTACAAAACTGAATTAGACTTTATAAATATCCATCTCTGAAGTACCTGGTGGCTATGAGCCCAAGAAACTAATGCTAGGGGATTTAAAGCTTGTATTGTAGGACAAGTCTTAGAATATCTCTCAGACTCATTTCAGACTTGTATTAAAGTAACTTAGAGAAGCTGATGGATTTTGTAGTACATCACCTCTGTTACATTATCACAGTTAGAATTAGGATGACTAGTTTCAAAGTGATGGATTCCATAGCTTCAGAAATAACCAAGCTGAGTACCAAGGTGGGGCAGTGGACAGAAAGATCCACATCAAATGCCCTAGAACCTTCAAGTAGCATCTGATGTCGCTGGGAAAAGGGTCTGCACAGATGTGACTAAGTGAAAGGTCTGCAGTAGAGGGTTCTGGATCCTCTGCTCCAGCTCTGAATGCAGACTCCTTGTCAGAGGGATATGCAGGGAGTTTGAGCAGGAAAGCAAGGTGATGTGGAGATGAGCCAGCAGGTTTGAAGATGCTGGCCTTGTGGACCAGAGTGCCGTGGCTATAGGCTAAGTAGTGTTGGCAGCACATAAGCTGAGACAGCCCAGGGGTGGTTTCTCCAGCTAGACCCTAGGGAAAACATGGCCCTGCCATGCCCTAGTAGTTGGTAGAATTCTGGACAAGTTCTTGAATCCAGTAGATATTTGGGAGAAATTTTGGACTTCAGGCTTCAGAACTGTGGGAGAATAAACTTCTATATTGGAAGCTGCCAGTTTTGTGGAAGCTTGTGAGAACAGCAGGAAGACGAGCTTAATTCTTCACAGATGCAGTGGCCCAGGAAGGCTCCAGGGATACCACCAGCCTAGTCTCCTGGCTGCACCCCAGGTACCGGTACAGAAGGGGGAGAGATGCTTGTTAGGACCTATCAGGGCTCCCATGTTATACAAGCACCCTTGGAGCAGAACACAGCTCAGGACCTAGGGACCAGCCACGTGTTGTAGTGGGAAAGGGGCTTGGATAGAAGCAAGGACACATAAAGCCTTTTAATTCCAGCAAAAAACTGGAGACCAGTGGGAACATATGGCCATATGCCCCCTGACTAGTCCGTCATCTCTTTCATTGGGGTGGTCCGAGTCTACAAAGGGCTTGGACAGGAAGCTCACGAAGCAAAAGAGGCAGAGAGCCCTGGCTCCTTCTGGGCAGCTTTGACCAGTAGTATCTTGTGCAGGCAAGGAGGCTGCTTACCTTATTTCCTACTTCCACTCGCTGCCCTGCTCCAGCTCCTTTCCCTAGTCTTGCACCAGCCTCATCCCCAAAGTTGGCGCTGTTGATCTTCTGTGCCCTCATTCCTCCTGCTGGGCTAGGTTGCAGAATCTTTCTCTTGCAGGATGGGTTGGCTTTTCACTGCTTTAGTTTACTCAGCTGTGAGATGGCACACTTTCCCTTCCTTAGTTCCTCTTGAGAATTCCTGCAACTGAAATGCCTTGGTAGCTTGCTCACAAAACTTTGAAGTAAAATATTGACCTGTTATAAAAGTAGCAGATGGTCTAGGAAGGTGGTGTTGACAATGAGAGAGTCCGTCTTCACAAACCGTGCCTCAGCAACGGCTGAGTACTCAAAATCGGCCTGGTGACAAAGCCCGGAGGGAGCACTTGGGCCCTGCTGGGGTGGGAGCTGGTCTCTGCACTTGGAGAGGATGCTGCCGCCTGTTAGCATTCTTCACCTGTCCAAGCAACTGAAATGGCTGTGTGTCTGGTTCTTGAGGGAGGCAAGAGGGAAAAACACTTAGGTCCATTGTCGTGCTCTTGTTCCTCTGTGTTTTGGAAGCAGGTAAGTGGCTATGAGCTCTGATCCTTTTAAGTGATGATTTGGGCTCATTCGTCTAATGGTTATTGGGCCTGTTGAGTGTGTTGAAGTGTTAGTCCCATTCTCCCCTGTCAGAGTTTTCTGAGGTGGCAGGGCTTGCAGGTTTGTTCTCTGAAGATAACTGCAGGTTTTTTTTTTTTTTTTTTTTTTTTTTTTTTTTTTTTTTTTTTTTTTTTTTTTTTTTTTTTTTTTTTTTTTTTTTTCACTTATTGAGTGCTGTTTGTTTTCTTTCTTGTCCTTACATTCCCCCTCCAAAAAAAAAAAAAGTCCTCCACATAAATGCTGTCATTATTCTTTGGAAAGACTTTTATTTTCCTGCTTGAGCTATTTCCTGTGTACAACTGACCATCTCTCCATCTAGCTTGCTGGTCAGTTTAACCACCCATCTTGTCTTTTGTAAAATCTTTTGCATAGCTAAAGCAGATCAAAAGACACCAGTAGCGTTTAGTGCGAATGTGACTACTGTGAGCAAATCTAAATTTCTTTATCTCACCCACCTTGGAATACAGTCCTACAGTGAAATATTTAGATACATGAGCGCATTTCTGTGAAGTCTTGAAAAGAAAATTTCAGTAAAGTAATCTTTACCAAGTGATCATTTCTTTTATCCTGGCTGTTACGAGCTTTCCCCATGTCTGGAAAATTCATGATGCAGAAATGCCAGCTGCCTTGCCTGCCATGGCTGTCTTTAGGGTTCATGGTGTTACCTTCTCTCGCTGTGGCTGAGAAGGCACAGGTGTCACGGAGGGAAGTCCTGTAGGTGGCATGTGACCACTCTGTAGAGGGCAAACCTACAGATCCCTACTTGTAAAGAGGTCTAGTCTGAGGGATGGAGTCTCTCCTTTTCCTCACCAGTGTCCCTGTGTGGCATAGATTTGGATACAGGCAGGCTAATGGGAAAGTCAGAATCAAAAATAAAAAC
This sequence comes from Ctenodactylus gundi, assembly GCA_004027205.1. Taxonomy (NCBI): domain Eukaryota; kingdom Metazoa; phylum Chordata; class Mammalia; order Rodentia; family Ctenodactylidae; genus Ctenodactylus; species Ctenodactylus gundi. The sequence continues at coordinate 253,168 of PVKB01001139.1, read as the reverse complement.
CTGTGAGGGCAATAACGTAGAAAGTGCTTATAGGAAAGTGATCACAGACTGAGAAAAAGAAAGTTTAAAGTGAAATAAAACCCATGCTAGAAGGGAAAACTGGATCTGACTGCAACAATTAAAGTAGTTGTCTGGCTGTTCCTAATTACCCCACCCGAGCAGGCTGCCTGGAGCTCTGTGGCAGTACTTTGATTCCTTATCATGATCCACTTATTTGGTATTTTCAGTTGAAGTCTGGAGTAGGAACAGATGTGGCGCTCAAGCACTTGCTCATCTTGAGATGAGAGATGTGTGCAGTGAGACCAGGTCCTGGTGAGGTGGTCGGGCCTCTCCATTTCTTGCCTCCTGCACTCTACATACATTGCTTTGCAAAAATAAGGCCACTGCTTACTGGAGTTCCTGTTTACGTGTGACAGTGGTGCCCATTTGGGAAAACACAGCTTTCTCCTAAGAGTAGAATGTGTATTTTTATAGAAACTGTTCCCTTCTTGTAAGCTCTGGAAAATGGAAAATTTTTTCCAGGAATAGTGATTAAAAAGGAAAATACAGCTGGATGGGATATCAACACTGTGTTGTCTTCCAGCAGCCCACTGAGGTACTGAGCCCAGGGGGGAATGTAGACGGGGTAGACTGGAACCCACAGGTCCTGCCCACATCTCAGAATGAGCCAGGGATTCTGGTAAGCTCGTGCAAGTTGGATTTTCGTTGTTGTTTGTTTTGAGACAGAGTTTTACTCTACAACCGAGGCTGGTTCTAAACTCACTATGAAGCCTAGGCCAGCCTTAGACTCATGGCAATTCTGCCTCAGCCTCCCAGTGCTGGAATTACAGGCTTGTACCTGTTCAGCGCATGCCGTGCTAGGGAATTGAACCCAGGCCTTGTACTTGTGAGGCAAGCACTTTAACCTCTGCACCATTCCTCCACCTCCCCTCTCCCGATGCCAGTATTGGTATCCCAAACTAATTGTACAGTTTGGTGCAAGACAGTTTTGAGATGGACTACCTGCAGGGAGAGGAGATTGGCATTGATGCAGCCTCTTTTTGGTGTGCCGATGACTGAGAAAATTGTGGCAGCATTTTTAGCCAGCAAAAGTAGGGTTTGTTAGGGGCCCCTGAAAGGTGTTTGCTGATGTTGTGGGTATAAAGACTTTCTTCCTGTGAAACAGGGCCAGAGGTGCCTTCAGGGCCTTTGCCCTGGAGCAGGCCCTTGGGGGCTTCACGTGGGGGGCACTCGATCTCCTCTGGCATCAGGCACCCTGGAACTTTTCCATGGGAGTTAAATGCTTAACATTTAACAGCTGCTGAGGTGTGCCATGGTCCTCCCTCTGCCCCACTTTGACTCAGGCGTCTAGCCTGTGGGATTCCTGGGCACACTCCACGTTGGCAGTGTATTTTGCTGTTCTAAGTTTGCTGTCTGAATGCAGGGGAATGGAGGAGCCTTTTTTCTAAGAACATGTCATGAGTCTAAGACATTAGTCTCCTAGAAGTATTTCAGAGACTGAATCGTGGCAAAAGAATGTCAGGAATTTGTGACAAAACTTTTCAAAGAGGTACTGTCCTGCAGCAAGAGGTCTAAGATTTGAAGACAGCCTTTGGTTTCATTTGAACTCCTAAGTGTCTCATGCCTGGGCTTGTCTGTGTGCAGCTGCCAACTCTTTCTTCAGGGTTTTCCTACATTATTTTCTTATTTTCATAGAAAAATGTACATATAGGACATAATATGACTTATGAAACGGTGTTGTGTTTAATTTCAAGTACGTGTCAGATGCAAGCCCCTACTTCCTAAGATACTATTTTACTTCACTAAAATCTGCAGGGGCTGAAAGTAAATCAGTTTCAAAATCCTGGTGCTGGTGTGGCATGGTACAAATTCTCCTTGAGAGTAAGTGACCAAGGAGCACAGCGGCCCCTGAGGCCAGGCAGTCCAGGTTGCCGCCCTGTCAGCCTCGTGCATGTATGACCTGCTCCTGTCCATCAGCTCTCTGAGACACCCCGTTCCCATTCAGAAGTCCAGGCCTCCTTATGTCTCACTGGGACCGTTCATCAGCTTCTCACCTTCTATACCCAGTTCCTGATCTCCATTGCCCTGGCTTCGTGCTGGTCTGTCACAGAGCTCAGCTACCACTCTTGCCCAGAAGCCTCTGATGGCCCCCTAACATGTAATCACAATGGTTTCCAAACTTAAATTTTTGGCTGTGAGTTCTTCTCACCCATGGTTTCCTCAGTTGAGGTACTGTGTGTAGGGCAGATGACCTCCTGTGTGAAGTCATCATTTTCCTGACAGAGCTGAGCAGTAAGTGTCAGAAAGCCAAAGCTGAGGACTCCTCTCTGCTGGGAGAATAGCCGTCTACCTCCAGACCTTGCTGTTCCCCTTACACATCTTGCGTCCCAGGCATTTAGAGCTGCCTTGCCCTTCTTTAGTCTAGAAGTCCAGTACTGTTCGTGCAGTCCTTCCTGTCTGCCCCACAACTGTCAGCACCAGCTCAGAGCCCCACTCCCAAACCTCCTAGTTCTCCTTCTTGGCCCAGATTCCTCTCTGCCTTCTCTGCTGCTAGAAGTAGCTTCAGAGGAAAGAGCAGACCCTGTTCATCTTTGCTGTACCTAGCCAGGACACTTCCTCAGTATATTTTATTATGAATGTTGGCCAACAGTGTGTGGTCTGGATTCTGCAGGGAAACGAGGTAGTAAAGATGAGAGCGATTTTCTGGGCTGTTCACGTGAAGAGGTGGAACTGTCAGGTGTGGGGCCATCAGAAACAGGAACGAGAAAAGTACAGTGTGAGGGGTCCTTGGCTGTGGCTGGCTTCCCACCTCCCTCCTCACTCTCCAGAGGCAGCCTTGCCACTCCTGTGGGAGCAGGTAGAAGCCATTAGCACAAATGAGAACCCTGTTCAGCACCCAGCTTCTGTGCTCTGCCCCGTGATGAGATGAGTTCCACTGCCTGTACCTGTGTACACACCCCTCCACCTCTTACCATTCAGCTGCATACCGACACTCACACCTTTCCCTAGCATCCTCTGTGGGCTGCAGGTCATGCTGAATGCCCCTGTAAAGGTGCATTGTCTGGTTTCTTCTTGTGCTAAAATGAAGCTGATCCTATTGACAAAGAGCCAGAACAAATATAGGATACTATTTACATTTACTGGATCAGGTGATAGGTTTGCAGCTGTTCGTTGAACTGTACATTTTCCCCATAGGTTTGAAAATGTTCATAGTGAAATGTCTGGGTTGGAGCTTCCTGGGACCCCTCTGTGCATTCCTCCACCCTAGAGCAGGCTCATCTAGGTTTCTCCCAGGTGCTTACATTTCCACCAGCTGAGATCCCTGCCCTAAGCTGGAGGCCTGGGTATCAGCTATCTACCTGACTCTGCACTTGGACGTCTCACACACTGCCTGTACACCTAGCCTTTCCCCAACGAATGGTGGCTCCCCTAGCTCCGATCAGACCATCAAACTTTGTCCTGCCCCCTTCTCCAAATCACTGAATTATTTTGGGAAATAGATGATCACAGCATCCTTGCCAATTCTTATTAGAGAAGAGATGTTGGCACAGAACAAGGGCAGTGATATGACCTGCCTGCTGTCACTGCATGGACCCTATCTGGACTCTCACATCGGTGACCCCAGTGTCTGGTACCACTTTCCCACCAGCACCAGGGTGGTCCTCAATGCGTGAGGCTGGCACATTCTCTGTTTACAAACTGATTTAGTCTTCACTGTAAAGCATGTACTTTGTGTACACTTTGTAGATGAGGAGGCTGAGGCACAGGCCAGGTGACTGTCAAAGGTCTCGTGAGTGTTAAATTGCAGCAGCAAGTGAGCTGTGACATCCTTGTGCTCATCTCCTTGGTTTGGTGGCCTGTAGGTATCATATTCATCAAAAACTTAAATGGAACTGTCAGCAGTGAATCTTCAGTAGCTTGAGAAGCACTAACTAGAGGAATGGAAAATCCTTACAGAAACATTAGTAGATCAGATGGCTTTTTTGGTAACAGCTTTACTGATATATAATGTATGTCATCAAACTTAGCAATTCAATGACTTATTTTTAAGGGTTGATTTGACTTTTGCCTCTACTTCACTTGGGTTATTTGTAATCTGAAAATAAGTTGTGATTTTGTGTTCCTTTTTTACAATGTGCAGTAAGTGTTTCTCATTCTAGCACATTGCTTTGATACTCTTTATATGTCTAGAATATGGAGAAACTCAGAGTTTGCCATGCTTTTTAAAGTTTTAGAAACTGTTCCTTGGAAGAGTTGGGTACATCCAGCAGTGACCACTAGATGGCAGTGCTGCCATGGCTACAAATGCCATAGTTTTGGGTCTCAAGCTTACCACATGATAGTTTGTCAGGTGTAGTAAACAGTAACCTGTAGGCTTTGTGGGTTGAAGGTGGTTACAAGTTAATGTGCTGCATCAATTTTAATTTGAAAGATACAATTAAATTATGCATAAATAGGATGTGAAAGAAAGCTGGAAGCTCCTGGCTGAGGCATGGTCAGCTTTTGTGGAAGTGGTATACAGCGAAAAGCTGTGACTGGCTGTAAAACAGTCATCACCTCTATTCTGAGTGTGTAAGTATAAAGTTTGCACTCATGGAAAATGTATTCATAGTCTGAATTTCATTAAGGGATTGGACTGCACAGTTGCAGATTTGATCAAGCTGTTCTGACAAGGCTCGGAGTAATGGTATTGACACATTAGCCTAAAAATTGTTCAGAGTAGAAGACCGCCTTATTAGGGGGCTCCCTCCCCCATTTCTACTGTCTCTTGGTACAGTTATGCTCATTTTTATCTCAAGAACAAAGTAGTTTGTTGGCTTTTTTTAAAAAAAAAAAAACCCTTAAAAATAAGTTGAGGGATTTAGGTTTAAAAAAATGAATAGCTACAGGTAACTGCAAAAGATATTATTGGCAGATGCAGCAAAAACATATTTCCACAGAAAATTGGATTTTGCACATAAAACTTAGTAATACTAATAAAGGCAAGTCATTACCAGTTTTAAGCCAAATAAACTCAAAGAGATCTGCTATCACTGTGATTCTTGGTGTTTTTTTTTTATTTTTTTTGAGAAGTGTAAATCAGCTTTAGTGTAGCAAGTGTGCCATAGACTTGCTCAAATCGTTCCTGCCCCTTCTGACACTGGGTAGAGTTGCTCGGGCCAAGTAATTTACAGTCCTGTGGCAAGGTATGTTTATATTTAAGCTGTGCGACGGTGTAGCTAATGAGAAAGATAAGAAATTTATAGTTCACGGTGATTGATAGGATTACTGCCTAGGCTTTAATTGAAATCTGAGGGATCACAGCTGTGGGCTTAAGTTAGGGGGAAAAAATTACTTCAAGTCAAGAAAAACTTTTAGATTTGCTTTGAACATTTTAAAGGTAGTTTTCCTGCTGACAGTATGGTTGGTGGTAGAAAGAGTTGGTTCTTACCAGGGCTTGGGTAATTGCAGTGAGATAATTATGGTATTTGCCCTGTAACTTCCTCCCAGTATGTGGTTTATAAGTGTGAAAAAAATTAAGTACTGTGGGGTTTTTAAATGGCTTTAAAATTTTACATGTATAATAATAAAATTCTCCATAGCTACTCTTTGCTAAATATTCTCTGGACTATTATTTAAGACAGTAAAAAACGAAATTCCAACTAATAATGATAGAGGCAAGCCTGTGATATTAGTCATTGCCTTAAAATCTCCACTGATTGTATTTAATCTGGGTATGTCTAAAGTAATCTCACAGACCTTTCTCTACCTGTCATTTTTTTTAAGTGTACCATTCTTGCTGAAGCTCAGTCTTGTGCAAATGTCTAAATTTTCCCATTAAGTGCTTAAAAAGTAATAAAACTAAAGTCATTAGACTTCACTCATCAGAGCTGTATCAGGAGAAATATTCTTCAGTGCAATAAATCTGAACAAGGGTTCGACATTCATATCCCTTGGATTCATTCCCTGGAAATGGACGTTTGAAGGTAAATTGCTTAAGTAGGGCAGTTTAAATTTTTAATACAATCTTATTGTAACTGTTAGCAAATGATTAAAGTGCAAAGGGGCCTTATATGTTTTGCAAGATTTATAATAAATGCTCTATGATGCCTTTTCTATGCTGAATTATAGATGGTATGGCAGTTAAATGCTTAACTGGAAGGTGCAAGTGAGGAGTTGCTTCTTTACTAGAGATTAAAGCATGCTTCCGGCAAGCAGCCGCGTTCCTTGGACACCTGGTTCTTCTTGGTGCACCATCTTTTAGGCATCCAGAAGATTGATGAGGCCAGGTTGTATCCAGTGCCTCTTCGTGCTAACACAGAGGACCCTGCAAAAGTAAAATCTGAGCCATTGCTCAGTACTGGAAGCTCTTTTGAAAAGTACCCAGATAGCCGATTCCTCACACAACACTTGGCTTTAGGAAGCATGAACCAGCCCCTCATCAGATGTGTTTCCTGTATGGGCTGGACACCTCTGCTCCATGGGAAATCTTGGCATTGCTTTTATAGGAGTAAGAATGCACATAGCCTCACCTGTAAGTCCTACCAACTACAGTACCCTACCAACGGTTCAGGAATTACTTCAGTTCTCTTTTGGCTGTATGAATTGTGGGTTGGGGTCTCAGGGACTACAGAATCCCCTCCGCTTTGGGGGTAGTATCTGCCACTTAGGGGACCACAGACTGAGCTGGTGAGGTGCTCACTTCCAGGGACTTGCAGACAGGAAGCAAAGCATGAAGCATCACCTGCCACATCGTGTGCCTTGATTCAAGGCATAACACGGGTTTTTAACAGATTTTGAAGGTAACATTATTTATTCTACAGTATACTCTCACTCAGTTTTTTTTTAACTTTTATCATCACAAGTGAAATCTGTCTTAACAAAGCAATGCCTTTATTACTGTTTCTTTTTTGAGAAAGGATCTAAACATTCAGTATGCTGAACTGTTTTGCTAGTGTCATCACTTGCCAATTAAATCTCTCAGACTGCTATTTGCCAGTTTTTTAATGTGTGTGTCTCATCCATGGACATGGTTTGAGTGTCCCCGATGGAAAAAAAAAAGCATGATTTTGGTTAAAAACTAGCACAAATTTGAGTTATTTTCGGCACCCACCTTGCTTTTTCCCCTCAAAGTGAATTCCCCAAAGGGTTCACTCAAAAATTACATGTAAACATATTTCTCGATAAACTTATAGAAGTCCAAATCCAAAAGAAAACAATCTACCTTAATTTGGATATCTTCACAGTAATAATCGTGTTTCTTCTTTCCCTTTAAATGCCACCTGATCCTGGCTTTCAGGGTTTCACACTCAGTTGAGTAGTGTGCTACAGTCCAAGTGTGCCTTTTGCTTGTGTTTTTGAGTATCTGTGGGTCCAGCAGCAAGATGGTGAGTGAACATTGCATAGGATGCAACTATCTTCAGTTGAAAGTGCAACAGATTACATGATGTATCATTATTGTTATTACTGATTATTTAGTTTTCACTTTTCAAACTATTAGGTTGTGAATAATACTTATGTTGACTTGCTGGAGTGTGTGTGTGTGTGTGTGTGTGTGTACATGTATGTGCATGTACATTGCAATGTGAGAACCTAATTTGTGACTCTATAACCTGTTTTCTAAATGTCATTGGTATTTTTAAGTCCATTTTTTCTCAGTTATTTTGAGCCATTTTGTCACTAAGGACATTATTCCTTAATTTTTTGTTAACAAAGGATATTTTCTTTACTCTGGCTTAAAGCAAGACTTTTAGAAAGGGTTCAGAATTTATATCCTGCAGAGTCACCATAATCTTTTGTATGCAGCCAGCACTTGAATACCCTGGGACAAATGAGTTTACCACTAGGCTTAGTGTTTGAAAACTGTGTGAGTACTCTGTTCCTTCTGAGGCCTAGACAGGACCAGAGAAGTGACTTGAGTGTTAGGAGGACATCACTCTGGAGCTCCATAAAAAGGAGGTAATGGGCTGCTACATCCATTTCAAAGAAAGAAAAGCTACAGTGTGCTTGCTGTGTCAGTGATGAAGCTGATATGAAGACTTGAGTTTTATGGCTGGATCTGCAGTGCATTGTGCTGAGTGAAAAGAGGGAAATGGAATGCTGCATCTGTATGAAGTTCATCTTTACAACAGGCAAAGCTAACATAGTGGGGAAAATGTCAAGCCAGTTGCTAAGATGTGGGAATGAGGGCTTTTGTGGGTGAGAGTGACATATGGGGTCTTCCCTTTGGGGTAGAAATGTTTATGTTTATAAGGGCTTAGGTTACATCACATCTGTTAAGGCTTATGGAATAATACTACTAAGATTTTTTATTATTTCATAGGATGTACATTTGCTGTCAAAAAAGAAACTTAAAGTTAATAAATTCCAGTTAATACTGTTAATTCCAGTTAATACTGTGCATGCTGAAGTGTGTAGGAGTAAACTACTACAGCATGCTTGAAACTCATGGAAAACATGGCTAGGTGCTGGGTGTATGATAAAGCAAGTCTCACAACATGTTGGCAAGTGCAGAATCTAGATGGCATAGCGGTGGCTGCTCTCCGTCCATTCTGGGGCATGTTTTAAAGTTTGCGTTATACATACGTTGAGCCACCCTTGCATCCCAGGAATGAAACCCACTTGATCATGATGTATGATCTTTCTGATTACTTACTGGATTCTATTTGCCAGAATCTTATTAAGAATTTTCACATCTATATTCATTAAGGAGATTGTTCTGTAATTGTCATTCTTGGTTAAGTCTTTGTCTGGTTTTGGGAGTAGGGTGATGTTAGCCTCCAGAAATGAGTTTGATAGTGTTACTTCTCTTTCAAATTCATGGAACATCCTTAGCCATTAGAGAAATGGAAATCAAAACATCACTGAGATAACATCTGATTCCAGAGAGAATGGTGTATATCAAGAGCACAAACAACAATCAGTGCTGGCAAGGATGTGGGGAAAAAGGAATGCTCCTGCGTAGCTGGTGGGAATGTAAACTGGTACAACCACTCTGGAAAGCAGTATAGAAGTTTCTCAAAAGACTGGAAATAAATATCCCTTCAATACAGTTATACCTCTTCTGGGAATTTTCCCAAAAGAGTTAAAACAACATGTATAACAGAGATTACATATATACCCATGTTCATAGCAGCACAACTAGCAATAGCTAAAATGTGGAAGACACAAAAATGTCTATCAACAAAACAGTGGATACATAAATTGTGGTATTTATACACAATGGAATGCTACTCTAAAGACAGATAGGTTGGAGGCTTTTGTAGGTAAATGGATGCAACTTGAGACCATCATGCTCAGTGACATGAGTCAGAAGGAGAAGGTTAAATATTGAATGGTTTCTCTAATAGATCACAATCATTTCATAGAACTAATTGAGGGGGAAAATGGGAATTGGAGGGGAAGGGGAGAAGGTGGGAGGGTTGAAAAGGGAATGATTTGTAATTTTGCCATGAGATATATACATATATATATATATATATATATATATATATATATACATACACATATATATATATGCACAAAATACTAACGATCAATGTAAATATTATGTATTGCACCTATACATATCAATAAAATGGGGGAAAGTTTGCATTATAGAAATTTAGGGGAAAATCAAAACATTTGTTACTGCATCTAAAATTTTATTGTAGGTGGATATATTAAGGTGAGCCAGATACTCTTACATGGGATATTTTCTCACAGGTAGAAATGTACAGTGTTATTATGAGCCACTCGTTTTTTAAAATGGGACTTTGCAGAATTAAAAGGCATGCATAATTTTTTTAAGAATTCAGATAATTTGTAGAAACAAATACAGTATCCCCAAAATACTCTAATTTCCTTATCATTGCTAAATCACAGCAGATTGCAGATTCACAATCAATCAGTATTCTCTACTGAACTCTAATTAACACTTAAACATTATTAGTCACAAATGTGAAATCTTGATCATCAATGACCTCAAGTATTCTAAATGTAAATAAAATTAGATTTAGAGCCCTTTTAATTACCTGAGGTGCTGTAATTACAATGGCAATTGATAAGCTTGATTTCTTATTAAAGGAGGAAAAACAAAACTTACAAAAAGTTTCTCTCCACTTTGTACTTAACTCCTCAGTAGTGACAGTATGCAAAAAAATTATCTAGACGTTCATGTTAATTATGTAAAATTTGCATCATTTATTTGACTTAGGCCCTCAAGTTCATCATTTGTCTCATAACTAAGAAGGCTAATAATACTGTAATTCCACAAAAGTGAAAAACTTCCCTCAGAGTCACATGTGTTAGAGAAACTAGGGTTCTGTGTGGTAGTGCTGGTTAAATAATAATTGATGGGAGGCACAGAGAATATTACACTGGCATAATGCACGAAGCCCTGTGAGGACCAAGTGGAAATCTGTTTTGTCACCTCATCCTTCTTCCTAATTGCATCACAATATATAGTATAATTCAACCTGTGTGTCACTGTCACTTCATTGGAGGCCTCCCTGTGCAAGGGGCCACGCTGCTGGCTCTTTATTAATAGAGCCTGGGAAGAGAGGAATATTCTCTTCAAGTTCCAACCAAGACATGTTCTCCCCCATTTTAAGAAGAACTGTCTTTTTTTATGGAGATTATTATAAAGATAATTATTTCCAGAAATAGAAAAAAAACAGATTCAGTTGTGATAACTAAGTTCATTTTTCTTGAAAGTTAAAGGATAGCTGAAATAGAATGTGCTCGTGACAAATGTGGAAATTACAGTTTCTCACCCCTCCTTTTTATTTTAACATGTGTAGTTTAAAATAAGAAAATTAAACCTGATAAATTTGGTTAACCCAATATTGAACAGTATGTTAATAACTTGGAAAGAAACCCAACTATTGTACTTAACTGTCTGTCTGTCTCAAGGTTGCCAAAGTCACCTGGCCTTTATGCCCTATGTGTTGTCTTGTTCAGAACCCCGGCCATCTCTTACATCCTCACTGACCTTGATTTCCTCATCTAGTTTTCTGGAAATTTTTGGGCAATTTCTTTAGCTTGAATAATTTAATATAATCATTTTAATACTCTTACTGTTTTGGTGGTTTTTGTTTTCTTTCTCATGGTGTAAAACGCTAATTGCCGTCACTTTTTCTCCACTCTGCCTTTATCATTTATTTTCTTCCTCTGATGACACTGCGTTTCTTTGCACTGATTTCAGGTCTTCCTTTCATTTCATTGATAAACTTTGTTGATGTATTTTGTAACCTGTTCTTTGAGCTTTTAAAAAACAGATTAGAGACCTAGGTCCTGCCCTTTTCTTTGATAACAGAAAGAGCAGTGAGCAAGCCTGGTGTGCAGATTAAAGAATTACTTCGCCTTTCTGGAGTGTCAGAAACATTTCTGCACTGGAATCATCAGCTTCCTCCGCAGACAGCTTGATGAGTTGTGAAGAAGTGGCAGGTTCATTTTTCCCCTCTTTGTTTAAGTCATTTATCTTTTAGATCCTTGCCTGCCATCTAAATTGTATTGCCAATTTATTGGGATATTCACTTGCCTTGGCTCAGAAGGTGCTGATTTGCATCCGCTTGAGAATAAGAGAGAGAAAGTTAATCATCTCTCTGGCCTTTTGAGCAGATCTGCCCTGGGTTTAATTGTAGCATTTGATATGTTACATGTTTTCTAATCAGCATCTTTATATATTCAAGTCCCTGTTAACCCGTATCATGGAACAGAACAGTGACCTGGTCTATAATGCTGTTACAATAGTGATGTTCAGAGGATCTTTAGTTTATGCTTTTTTGCATACCTTTCTCCATTTGAGAGTAACCAAAGCTAAGTTAGCTTTGATGGTTATTCAGTCAGAGCCTTTCTGTGATTGCAGCCCATGCTAGGAAACCACGTATATGACACCACGGGTTGCCCTACTTCTGCTGCCTTCCTTCGCTTGTGCATACTTTCCCAGTGTATGCCAGTTTGACACACACTTGGGGAGTGGTGCTTGAACTCGCTGACCTGGGATGTATGTACTCCAGCTTGTGATCATTGGTCAGCAGCAGCATTCTTACTTCCTAATTTCATTTCACAGTTGCCTTACAAGTCATGGGTTAGAATTGGGCCCAAAGGGACTGCCTTGCTGCACCTGTAGCCACACATGCCAGTGTTCCAGATGGTGACAAGTATTCTGCATCCTGTGCTAGTTATTGCCTGTTCTACAGGCATAGTAATTCCCCTATGTATTATTCATCCCTTTGAATATCTCTGGCTTTAAACAGTTCTTCGTCTTTCTGATGTCTATAACTTCTTAATATTTCTTTCTCACACATTGTTCTTTATTTCTTGCGGCTTTTTTTCTTTCTTGCCTCTGATGCTGCGGTTGGTACCTAGCATCATAGCATGCTGGGTAAATGCTGCTAGGTAAGTGCTGTAGCACTGAGCCCCAGCCAGGGCCTGGGATGAGGCACAGAATTTTAAAACAGGTGAGAAGGTAAGAGAGAGATTTTACAGGTTCTGGGACAAATTCGCTATTTTGAGATTTTAGTAAACTAAGATCCTGGAGAGTTGTCTGGAAGATCTCTTCCATAGGATACTGTGACAGGGGGTGTAAGATGTTCTTAACGTTCTGATGGTTGACCCCATGTGCTCATTGGTGCTGTTTGTACATTTTTCCGGTTCTAACAAGTCACCTGGCACATGATGAAAGGATCAGTGCATGAATAAATGAGTGGAAGATGCTATAAAGTGAAGCATAATTTTAAAAGATGAAACCAACCAACTCCATGTACATTAAACATAAGACAAATAGAAGCGTGGTTCCTTTGGGCCTTCCTTAACTATCTTTGAGCCAGACCAAAAGCATTCGAGAGATCAGGAGTATGACTGAGCACTCCAGGATCACAAGACCAAAAGCATGGGGAAACCTTCCTGGTTCGTTGGCCATACTGCACCTTTGGGTCATACATACCTGATGGATATTATATGACTAATCAGCCCATGCCTGGGCTCTTTCCAATGAGATGAACTGTTTAGGAAGGATATACCCACAGTTGGTCCAGTAAATGGCCAAAGAAGTAGAGCCAGAGACATAGGGTTAGGCATAGAACAAGTTCTTTGGGCTAGAGTCAGTACTAGAGTCAGTAAGGAGTTTATACTCCTTATCCCTAAGACTGATGAAGTCCTAGAAGATTTGAAGGTTTTCTTGGAAAGTATGCTGAAAAGAAAACCAGTTAAACTTAACAGTAAATAAAGAATGGCATGGTGAAGGTATTGGACAGGGTGATGGTTTTGTTAAGAAACAAAAAGCACGTATCTGTGATGCTGAGGGAAGGTGAGGTAGAGCAGGGTGAGGAGAAAGAGGATTGTTGTAGATTCAGTCAGCATCTTTGGAACCCATCAGAATATCAGGACTGACAGTGTAGTGGGCACCTTATTGTTGGACACAGTCTGAAGCCTGAGATGCAATATAAGGGGTGACTGAAGGTTTCAGTTGGAACAGTACCCTCCTTTTGAGGCGGGATCACCCCACAGTAACTTCACATTGCAACTGGCTGTGAAAAAAGCCAGCTGAAGGGCAGTGTTGAGTTAAGGTGTATTGACCCTTATTTTTCACAGGAGTAAAAGTCTGCAGTCCTTTTGGGTCTGGGCATTGGGTTCCATGGCCTTCTGAGGTGTGGAAACTGAGTGAGTCATGCCATCAGCGTCATTGTTCCACTGTCCACTTGCCCAGTGCTAGAGCGACTGTGGGAATCAAACAGTTCCATCTTTTGGCAACCTGATCTGGTGATTAAAGTTTAAGGAGCTATTGTACCATGAATACATGTAAAGAGGGAAGGATGTGCTTTCCTTGCAGCATGATTTGATGCCCTTCTTGCTACAAATAATGACTTTATATCAAAAAAAGAAAGGTCAAGTATACCATGTTTGTTTCAGTACAAGTATCCCTCTTAAAATATTTTATATTCCTTGATTTTTGCTGAAATAGAAAGGGAAATCCAGATGCCCTGGACACAATAGAAATTTCCCCTCATTCTAAAATTCTGAAATTAATGTTAGCAACCTTGACTTTGCTCTGTCCTGAAGGTAACTGTTTATTACAGTCGGCATTTAAATCCCCCGATTAATAGGAGCAATTAAACAATAGCTTCATTTCCAGCAAATTAACAACCCTAATAGGTAATTGCGACATAAATGAAGATAAATTTGTTTTAATACAATGAGATAAAAAGAATACAGACAAGAACTGAATCACAGATTAAAAGTAATCCTCATTGCTTCAGGAAAAACTTGGAACTTTCACTAAAAAATGAAAGCTTGCCTTTTTAATTGTAGCATATCTTGGGTTTGAGGGTTGGGTTTAACAAAGAAAGACATAATAGAAATGTTGTTGAGACTGCAGGTGTAGCTCAACACCAAACGAGGTTGCGGGGGGGGGGGGGGAGAATAAAAGAAAATAAGAATAAGTACATGCACACAACTACAGTTACAGGATTGCTACTTCAATCCTGCTTCAGTCACAGGATTGCTGCCTACCACAGCCATTTCTCCTAATGAGTAGCCTGATTTGTGTGTTCAGTTGCAGGATGCTGTCTTGTCTTAGAAGTGTTTTTATTTGGAAAATTATTCTGGTGGTTTAGTTTGTTTGATGTAACATGGACATAGCCACCTGTTGAGAAAGTGAAAGTGATTTCCCTGCAAAAGATGACTTTGAATAGGACCAGACTAGGGTCAGGGAGAGTAGCTAAGAGCTGTTTGTTGTCCTCTTTTTTTTTATTTTTCAGTGCTTGGATGGACTGAGCCTCTCACACGGACTGGCAAGTGCTTTCCCACTAACTATACCCCCAGCCCAAGAGCTTGTTTTAAAGATGTGGGAGAGCCTGTTCTGGAATAAGGAAAATGACTTTTCCCTTGAGGAATCACCATAACCACAGGAAGACCCCCCACGTGTATTGTAACTGTTGCAGTTTAACTAAACTATCTCACTGCACTTGTATTACCTTTAAAGAACCCTTTTGGGTAATTTCAGATTACCAAGTGATGTTCAGCGGTGTACAGCCTGGAATTGTGTACCCTGCCGAACACGAGTGAAGTGTAAGGGTAGATCAACCGCAGTTTCAGATAAGGAAATCCCAAAGCAAAGCACCTGGCCAGGCATGGTTGCGCATAATTGTAATCCCAGGTAGGAGGATCTCAAGTTTGAGCTCAACCTGCAACCTAGACCAGATATCAAAATTTAAAAAGCTGTGTGTGTATATTGATAGTTCATTGGAGGCCTTTCATTCAATCCCTAGAACTACCCCCCCCCAAAAAAAAGTTTGCATTTGCCTTCTTAGCTTTTCCTTCTGTTGTCTCATAATCTTCCATCCTGTCCTCGTTGTTGCTCCATCATTCGTTTGCCCATGGGTGTGTACCTATGCAGTGTCATACAGTGCTTTAAGTAAAAACAGCATCTAGCACTTCCACAGTAGTTTGAGGATCCATGGAATTAGCTCCTTGTCTTGGCACACGAGCAGACAATACTTTTCCATTAGTGGCACAATTTGGCAAGATCTCCACAGATGTGTAGTGCCAGTCTGTAGCTGTGGGTCCCTGACTCACTTAAGTGTCATTAAATGACATGTGGTAGCCTGACAACCTAAGGCCTTCCGGAACTGTGGTGCTGAAAGTGGTGTCCCTGCAAAATAGGGCTTTAATGGTTTAATTCTTAACTACCAGTGCTTACTCAGAATGAGACCGGACTGGACTCAGGGAGAATATTCTGCTCCCTCTCATACTCCCTCTTCTGTCTTGCTCTGATTTTACATAGTTGTTCTGGTATCACTTTCTTTATGCTCGAAACCCAAATAATGCAGACACACACCTAGGAGATAGGAGTTGGTGTAGATGAGCAGCAGTGCCAAGTGTGCCTGCTCCGTATTCACAGGCATTGCCATTTTCATGGTGAGAAAAATCCCAGTTCTGATTCCTTTTCACTCTTGAGTCACACGTTCCAAAGATACAGAGATAATTTGGTAATTAATTTCTTCTTAATTAATAAGCTAGTTTAATGATCACTCTAGTATAATTTAAAAGTGAATGGAGATATTAGGGGATCTTCTATTTGCTCCTGGAAGATTTACAATCTACAGTAGTTTTCATTATTTATGGGAGTTTTCCAAGTGAGCTCCATGGTTCCTGTGGGGACCCTTTGAGTGAAAGGTGCCCTGAATCTTACCTTTGGGTAGTGGTACCGAAGATGAAAGACAACGTGTGCAGAAGCATTGGCCCCCTAAATTGTGCTTGTAAAATATTACAGTGAACTATAATTAGAGTTTAGTCTCATGCCGGTTGACTTTTACCTGTGTCTCTTGTAAACATTTAGAATACAATTTTATTAGACTTAATTCTTATCTGATAGTGCTTACTCAGAATCATGCTCTGAGCCCCTGGGATTTGACGTCAACATGCTGCAGCTTATCCAGGTAGCAGAGTTGCCATTCCCAGATGTGACTCAGTCTGTGCATGTCACTCCTTCCTTCTGACTGTGGCTGCTTCATTGTCAGATTCATCTTCTTTCTAGAGGACCTTTCTGTGGTATCCTGAGCTCATCATTCTCATGCTTCTGTATCCCCACATGTAATCTGGCTCTGCATTGATGCCCGTAGTACATAGGACTTAGCCAAGATTTCTGCTTGTTCTGGAAGAGACTGAGGGGCTTAGGCAGGAGGGCTGGTGTATGGGAATAACAAGAATACAAGAGTCCTGCCCTCACTAACATGGGGTTTGCATGACCAGAGCTGGTGAAAACTAAACAGAATAGTACGGTCAAGTTCACCTTGACAAATGCCCCCTGCAGCCTATCTAAGGCTTTCAGGCATGATTAAGAGCTCCATTGGCAGCTGTTGTGGTGTCTACTTGGAAGGGTGAGGTCTTGGGTCAAGGCAGTGCTGGTGAAGATGGGTTTAAAAGGAATTTTGGTCATATAATCATTATCTGTTAGGTCTCCTCTATCCATGACTGGGGGATGGGGGTGAGTAGTGAATATACATTTGGCTCAGCTAGAAAATGGAGGAGAAGCTAGACTGAGAAAAGTGATTTAGTGCAGGTTGGGCATCATGGACTCTGATGAGCCCCTGGTGCGCTTGAGGAGACATGCTGGGAGGCATTTGGATATAAAGTTGTAGGGTGCAGGGGGGAGGGGCAGCAAGGTGGGGCTGTTCAGGTCCCAGCCGTTCGCTTTGGGGCCAAAGACACCTAAGCATGGAGAAGCTTCCCCAGGAGATGAGATAAGAGGGTAGAGAGCAGAGCCCGGAAAGCACTCCATTTGGAAAAGCCCATGAAAGAGGAAGAGAACGAGATATGCAGGCAAAGCAGAAGCCAGGGAAGTCAGGTGTCTCCCAAGCCACAGGACAGAAAAGACAGGAAGGAAGGGTTCCCAATGCCAACTGGTGCCCTGGGGTTACGTAGGAAGTGCGATCCAGCTCCAGGTTTCCATCACTGACCCCAGATTCTATAGAAAGGCAGGTTCGGCCTGGATGCAGGGGTCAGAGATGATACAAGATGGCCTCAGGCCTGGTGGGTGCGCCCACTGAAGGTGACCATGAGACAGGGATTGGCACCTGCTTAGACTGAGCAGTGCTGGCTGAATGGCTGCTGTGTGCTGGGCACTAAGCTTTGTCCCTTGTGTCAAGTACAGTGAGGAAATCAAGAAGTGCAGGTGTAAGTATCCATGGTCCTGTCCTGGCATTGGGTAGGTTGGGGGACTGACAGTGGGGAAGTGCCTGTTTGTTGCTTTGTGATAGGGTCATGAGCAGTCATGGAGCCATATTGGTGCCAGCCAGAGCCTGGCCATGCTTCTGTCCCCACTGCCTTGTTCGATCCTGTGAACTGAAACTATGAGGATGAAGTGAGTTAATAGAACATCCACTCCTACCTTGGCCCTTGAGCAGTGAAGACAATGAGGAGGAAGATGTGTGGGGCTGTGGGTCCAAACAGCTGTTCACGCTCTTGCTAAGATCAGTGAGGATCCGTGTCCTTGATCTCTGTGGATGATTCAGAAATTATGTGGAAGTACAACCAGAGTGATAGGTCAGAATGTCATGGAGCAATCTGAGTCTAGTATTTTTAGGTTGCTATTCATCTTCTGTTCAGTAGGAAATTTTCAGTTTCTGAAGGAAATAAATATGTAACTATTTTTTTGCTTACAATCTCAAACTTTAAAATTCAAGACTATAAATACATGCGTGGAGGTACATTTAAACTTAGAAACATCAGAAGTCACCTCTGGTCGGGAAGGAGACATTGCCCACCTGAGAAAACCCTTGTCTCCCTGCCAGTTACTACCACGCTGCTTCCTGGAGGTGACACTGCTCTGACTGCCTTCTCCCCTGATGGACCACTTGCTGTGAACTTCACACTGTGTGGGCCATATGTGTCGGATTAAGGGGGCTAACTGAAGGGTGCCTTTTATCTATTAATCCTAACCCAAAGAAAATTCTAAAATTGTTAATAGAGTGGCTTTTAAACAACACTGAGCATCACTGTTAGGGAGGTGATGGAATTTGTTGTTTGATGATAAAAGGATAGTCACCTTCTATTCCTACTCATGATGTTCTTATAGACTAAGTTATAGTACGTCTGGTAGATCATAGTTGAGCCTGTCGCCACTTAGGAGAAAACATCTCAGTGATGAAGTTGTCAGATTTTCTTAAGTTCAGGGGACTATGTGTTTTTAATTACCCAAATCTTTTTCATTTTCCCTAAATAATTATTTTTATTAATATGTATTTGTGATACAAAATAATTATATTCAACTTGAGGAACTGGTATACATACATGTTGCATCGTCATCTTGACTTCTCTTTTTCCCATCCCACGTTTCCAGTGCCCCCTTCCCTTCTCTGTGTCTGCCAAATCTGTGTCCTGTTTCCCGCCATCATTACTTGGCTCTTCTACTTGTGTGTACTTGGACTTCTCATATGAGAGGAACCGTATGATGTTTAAGTTTCTGTGTCTGATTCAGCTTGCTAAGCCTGATGGTTTCAAGGTGCATCAATTTTCCTACAAATGACTCAGACTTACCTTTCTTTATGGCAGAGTTGTACTCCTTGGTGGATATACACCACATTTTCTTTATCCATTCATCTGTTGATGGATGTATTATCTGTTTTTAGGATTTATCCGTTAAGAATTGTGCTGCTATAAACATGAGTATGCACATACTGCTTGTTATATGTTATCCTTAACTTTTTTGCATAGATACTCAAAAGAGGTATAACTAGGTTGAGTAGAATCTTATTTTCAGTTTTTTTTTCTGAAATCTCCATACTGAAAGGAGAGTAACTGAAATCTCCATTCTGAAATTTCCATGTGGTTGTACCAGTTTACAGTCCTACCAGCACACGTACAATTGCATTAGACATGTGTTCATATATGATGTGTTCATATAGTACATACATCCATATAGATGTAATATATGAAGTATATCCATTTGTTGAATGAACAAATAGAGGAAAACTTAATGGTCATAAGAGTTGCCTAGCTGGTATAGCTGAGATAATACCCAACTTATAAACCTAATAACCTTTAAGTTGTTACAATACTGTGAATGCTTTGGGATTATAGATCCCAGAGAATAGCATCCACCCTTCCTCTGGGTTTTGTGTCCTAGAGCTGTGTTTGGGAGGCGCTTGTGCATACTTATAATGTCAGCCACCCCGCTTTCCTATCAGGGCTCTTGTGAGCCACTTCAGGCTTTTGCTGATTGTGTGAGGTGTGGACCACCGAGCTGTCTTGGGTGGTGGTTGCTGTCTCATTGGCTTCTGTCCTTCCAGACAATATTTCCAGGGATGTCCTTAAGGTGAGAAACTCAGACATTTTATTCTGTGCCCGGGACGTAGCACATTGGCCAAATTGGGGCCACTGGTGAGTCGTTATCTCCATGTTACATTCCTTTCTCATGATGGTGATGACCTAACGCCGCAGCCCTTCCTCTACTTTTTCTTTCCTTTGTTACCATCTTTCTGTTCCCCCTTTAATTAGATTGGTCTTGTTCGTCAGTAAATAAGTTTTCCTCTATTATTATGCATTCTCCTCTAGTTCTAAAGTAGTGTCTAATTTTAGAACAAAATTCTTACAAATTTATTTCTTTTTTTTCACTTGGGTATAAAGGTAAGAATGATTTAAAAATTATGAAGAAATAGGACAAATACAAGAAAAATTCAACTTAAAAGTCAGTGTTAGAAGTTGTGGCTTCCTTTTTATGTATAATTAATGTAGTAGAGTGGTAATTATAGGAACAGAATTTTAGCCTCTGTCTGGTGGGTGTGTGGCTTATGCTCTGTGTAGGACTTCCTTAGGAAAATGCTCTACTCAAGAACAAACTCACTCCTTCTGCCTCTTTAAGTAGGAAAGACAGAATATTATTTATATTTGGAGTTTTATAAGATAAAGGTTTTGATAGCATATTTGACTTGTCTTAGAAAGTTTCTCATGTCTTCTGTGAGCATGGAAAACATTTAGAGAATATGTCCACGCAGTTCTTCTATCAGGCATCCTTGTTTGATTTTGACATTTGTACATTTTCTGTGAGTCTAATGATTCAAGTCAGTGTGGTTCTCTAACTGAACATTAACTCTAGGCTGAGAATACATAAAATACAGTGTAGCTTATACTCAAAAGCCCTCTTTTAACTGCTTTTCAAAAAAAATAATATCCAGGTATTCCTGATTTAAGTTAATTTACTTTTGTGGTTGCAGTATACCTCTGTAACACATTTTGCAGCTGTTAGAATCTGAGATTTTAGTTTTGAGTTCACATAAAGATTTTTAAATTATTCTAATATATGTCTTCAAAGCCCCCCGATCAATACAGCGATGGTTTTGAAATGACAGAGTGCTGCGATATTCCTCTGTAATTTAAACATGATTAGCTGATGAAGGCTATGATCAATACACTATGAGAAGATAAATTAATTGATATCATCCTTTCAGGATGATAAGAAGCCTATTGGAGGTGGGATGTAACTAATGAAGCTGCTTCTTCATCTCTGTGAGCCATTTTTTATATATTGCATTTTCACTTAATCATATTTATACTATCTTTCATTTACATGAAAGCTGTAAACTGTGGACAAACCAGCTCCTTACTAAAATTGTGTTCATTTGGAAAAGAAATTATCTATGCATACCATACAAGCTCCCTCTGTGTTATAACCTATGGCCAGGGAGAGATGGGATGTCTCCTCACACAGGCACTTTGAAAACAGCAACAACCTGGGCAAATTCAAGATTGAATATCGTTGAACTTAAGTACAGCTATTCCCCAAAGAGACACATCTATTCAAATAAAAACTATAGTTATTCTCCTGTAGTGACACCTATTGGTGTAGGAAGAGTTTTTTAATCGTTGACTTCCTTTCCAATTAAATTCAGTGTGCTTTATCAGTAAGCCTATTTGCCAAGAAAAGTTATGGTTGGTTGAGTTTAGATTTGTATTGATTAAGATAAACTTCTAGCATATGTGGTAATATGTTTAAATAAAAAAGGTCCTTGATGTAATTACTTGTATTTGAGTATAATTCTGGACTATAGCTTGTAAAGACTAATGCTTTAAGCAATGGGGGGATGGGGCTGGCATTTCTGGCTTTCACAGGGGTTCAGTTAAATTTCCCTGCCTTAGTTAGGATTATTTGCACTCCATGTAAGTGGAGAACTCTTATTTTATTAGGGAAATTTGCACAAGATATGTGCGTACTGAGTTGCATACTTGGGTTTTCTGAGGCCTTGCATAGAATCAGAGACCAAGTTCCTTCTGTATCCTATTTCACCAAGTATGGCTTCCTTCCTTTTGTTACCTAATGGTCCAGGATGACTTGGGGCTACAGATGCCCTTCTGCATTTCAGGCAGATGCAGACAAAAAAGACATAGGAAGAAATATGCAACGGAGGGTTCATAAAAGCTGCCTTATGGTCCTCCCGCTCTCCTCCCATTGGCCAGAGCTGCTTACAGATCCACATTTAGCTGGGGGTGAGTGGTAGGAGGGGACAGAGCTCTGGTAAGTGTCATATTTATTATAGTAGTTAGGCGCCCAAATAAAAATTACTATGAGAAAAAAGAAGAGCAGATTACCTGTAGTCTCTGGTGTATTCCTTTACCTGGAAACCAGCTTCCTGTTCATTTCTTTTGTCTCTATGTCCGCTAGTTGCCCAGAAGATTGTTGCCACGAGGAAGAAGCAACAGCTGTCCATAGGCCCCTGCAAGTCCTTACCCAACTCTCCAAGCCACTCCTCCGTCTGCTCTGCACAGGTGTCTGCTGTGCATATAAGCCAGGTATGTTAGGTAAACTGAGAACACGAATTGAGGGAACTTTTTAAACCAAGGAGAGTGTGCAAACAGTGTTTGCAACCAGGGCTAAGGTTGATTTATTTTTTTTCAACTTTATGAATAACAGCATGTTTGTAATTGACTTAACGTTTCCTTCAGAAACTGCCATGGCTAAGTAATTTTAATGGGAATTACTCTTTAATGTTTTCTGTCTCCATGCTGTCTGTACTATGAGGCATGCTGGCAAGGGGCCAGTGCCAGGTGTGTGCTGCTTTCTCTGCTATTGATTTAAATCACCCTGCTCTGGTCTTGGTCCTCTTCTAGTCATAGGTTGAACAGCTATGAATAAATCTCGGTTGTTAATCCTGTTATATGCTTAAATTTAGTAGCAGCACTCAGTTATAATTACCGTCTTCTTTAGGTCCAATAGATGCTGCTATGTTTCCATAACAATATTTTTCTAAATTATTTATTTGGAAGCAAATGTATACTTGTCACTTTGAAGAACCCAGTCAGAAACTATTAAAAAAATCTGCTGACTTTGTTTGGCCTGTAGTTGTTTTTTGTTTAACATTTCTTGGGCAAGTATTCTGTTGCCACTTTTTGCCAAAGGAAATGTATCTTCTTGAAGTGTGCTCAGGAAGGTACTGACATTGATATGTTCGTTTTGAGGGCCTGTGAAGACATTGTCACAAATGTTAACCTCTTTGCTCTTGGTATCTAACTTTCTGTGAGTCTTGAGAAACATTTTCCAACAGCACTCCAATATCCAGAGTGTCATTTCGAAGATGTTACTTGTGATTTTCCTGGGCAAACTAGTCCTACATGCATCTGATTTGTGGCAGTAAGGGTACCTACCACCCAACCCATTCAGTTTAACCAGCCTCTTAATTTTTCAGAGGAAAGAGAAAAATAGTTATTTAATTCCCAGAAATTTTTAAGTTAAACAATGGAGATGAAACAGTGGAGACTTTTGTCTCCTCTGGGTCTGTTCTTTTAGACAGCATACTTCTAAGAGATGTTGATATGTTCTAGAGTAAGGCTGTGTGTACAGGGTACCAGTAACACTGGAAAAGCCAGTAAAGCTTGTCTCACTTGTATGCCTTTGGTGTGACTTGCTCACTTGTTGATTGCACCCCTACTTGAATGATAGTCTCAAGTTCCAGGAATGTGTTAATGAAGTTTTGGTTTTCCATTGTTACAGACAAGTAATGGAGGTGGGAGCTTAAGTGACTATTCTTCCTCCGTTCCATCAACTCCAAGCACCAGCCAGAAGGAACTCCGGATTGATGTCCCTCCCACTGCCAACACCCCAACACCTGTCCGGAAGCAGTCCAAGCGCCGGTCCAATCTTTTCACGGTGAGTGTCAATACTAGGAGAAGCCTGAGCATGACCCCGAAGAATCTCAGTTCATATTGGCATGATCTTTGGGAAAGTCCACTGATAATTGTGGAATCCAAACTAAATTAATAAGAGTTGCATTGATTTCCATGGAGATAAAGAAACAGGTGAAAAGCAAAGATTTGGCCACTGAGTAGAATGGAATTTCTCTGGTGGGAAGGTAATGATGTGTCAGTGGCAAGCTCCAGGGGTCTTTATAAAGATTATCCTGTGATTTTTGGATCTCTGTCTGAAGACTTTTGCATTTAGATAGAAAGAAATTTTTTTTAAAAAACACTGCTGGAATGTGTGCATAGGACTCTTGAGAAGAGAGATGTGAGCTGTTATATTCTTCATGTGGGGGCCTGAAAACTTCCCTCAGTGGCTGGAGGCAGAGTTGAGGTGACCATGACTTACAGTATCACAAACCCCAGGCTTCCTAGTGACTCACTAGCACAGATTCTCCTTTTGGACTGTCCTCAGAGTCCCCGATATCTGGGCTTAGACGTAGAAACTCAGAATCTGCAGGTGGGACCCTGGTATGTATAGTTATTAAGAAATTCATTGGCAGGTTACATGTAGAAATCCCGGAGCTACAGAAGGGAAAGCACTGCTACTCACCCCTTCCTTTGTGTGCAGCGGATATTACAGTCAATTGTGGAAGGCTTCGCAGTTGACCGTGGACACCAGGCAGAGTTGCTGTCTTTTTGCTGTCCTGTGACTTGATAGAACATTCCCTTTCTCTACTACCTCTGTGTATTGCATGCTTTTAAACTAGTGGTTCTCAAACAGTGTAGTTTCGCTCTCTGAAGGACTTTTGGCAACTTCTGGGGGACATCAGCGGTTGTCACACTGAGTTGGAGTTAAGGTACCATGGACACCTCGTCAGGAGCAGCAGCCAGGGCTGTTACAAGCATCCTGCATCATATAGGCAGCCTTTACTACAAAGAACCACCCAGCACAGTTGTCACTGGTATCTGTTTTAAGCCATTGGGCCTCTCATTTTGATGAATTGCTGCTGACATAAACACGAAGAAAAGTAGTATTTCCTGAATGCCAGTTTTAAATCATTAGGCCTCTCCTTTTCATAGATTACTGCTTACAAATGTACAAATGTAGTTACAAATGTAATGCATTTTTATCTTGAACTGAAGGAGGACTCTAGAGATGGCTGTGAATCTGCTGACTGATCTCCTGCCCTATTAAAGATGGCTGTCTCCATGGCATGGGGCATGCCAAATCTGGTAGATGCCCATCCCTGTCCTTGCCAGGTTAATGGTGATCTTCACAGGATAGTCACTGCTGCCAGGATCTGCTATCACGGTTCTTTCCTGACCACCTTTCTATTTCTTTGCCCCCTATCTATACCATACAGCTCTGGCAGATGCTCCTGCTTGGGTCACATGTGAATAGATGGGACAGACCAAGCCCAGACTCTTCCTCTGCTCCTAAAGGTTTTCCACCTTTGGCATATTATGGAACAATAGCACTGCTGCAGGATACCTTTTAAGAGGGCATCCTATAGGGGGCAGAAGAGCCTTAATGTCAGTACTGTCATTTATTTCTTCCTAGCATTAATGTTAGTCACATGATTTCTGATGGGGTTATGCAAAAGCAATTGTAGGACTGTTGGATAGATTGGGAGCAAGATGTACAATGTAGGTATTTAATAGGGTTAAATTATATGTGAGTAAAATGCTTTACTATAAAAGTCCTTTATGGAATCCTAAAGTCACCCAAGTGACTACTCTCATCTCTGTCAAATGCCTGTAATACTGCTCTATACCCAGGATGGGCCTGTAGTTAAGATGCCACCTCATAGAACAGGTTGTGAACTCACTTGAGACTTGGTGGACCTGAGAAGCCAATGGCCAGAGTTGCAGCTGAGTTCATACAAGGTGGCCCATGAGAAGTTGCTGTTGGAGTAGGTGGAAGGACTCCTCTGCATACCAGACTGAAATGGCTTCTGTGCCTGTCACTGCCACCAGGAGTGATGGGGGAGAGAACAGCCAGCTTTTGTTATCTGCCCAGGGCCAGTTTGGTACTCATTGACTTTGGTTTCTACTCTGTGAAAGAAATAAAAAACTAGGAAATATCTCTTAAAATAGGGTTGTTTATAAGGAGACCATCAGCGTATCTCTGTTCCTACCCTCTAAAAGGACAGCCCAAAAGTTGGAATGTACCAGAAAATAGTGTCCTGGGCCTTGCCTACTAGGTCAAGGACACAAGAGAACATTTAATTTTCAGGCAGAAAGAATCAAAATAATAGAGCAGTTAACAACTATTAGCCTGTAATTTCTGCAGAGCTCTGATTTTGCGCAGTTTCTTAAGAGGTACGCTCATGGCCAAAATCAGCCGTGTTTGTGAGAAAGTGATTTGGAGCCAAAGGTGAGGGAGCTCCTCCACTGGTTACACAGATGAGAACTTTGAGGGAAGGACTACTTTCAGCTGTCTCACGCAGCACATGAATACACATGCATGCACACATGTACATGTACATGTCCAAGTAAGCATCTAGGCACAGCCACAGTGACATCAGCCAGGTGGGACAGGCTCAGGAGCCAATAAAAACTCATTGTCATGGTAACCAAAGATCACTATTAATTAGATCGTAGTTAATGTAATGACTGCATGTGAATCTGCAGTATCAGTGTTAGTTCTTTTCCTTTTTAATAGCAGAAAATACTTTCAGAGTAAACCATTTAAAAAATAGGATCCAGCTGCCCAGCTGTTACCAATGGGACCAGAAATTTATGGTGATGTAATAATCAAACATTGTAGTATGTCTGTACTGCAGCATTTAAGGAAAAGTTGGCTGGAATTTGAGTAAGGGTCTGACTTTTGTTTTTTGAGACAAGGTCTCACTGTGTAGTCCAGGCTTGTCCTGAGCTCACTGTGTAGCCCATGCTGGCCTCAGACTCACAGCAGTCCTTCAGCCTCCCACATTCTGGGATTATAGATGTGTACCTCCACACACGGCTACTTTTTTTTTTTTTTTTTTTTTTTTTTTTTGATGAAATCTTGCCCTGAAATCTATGCTGGTCCTGAACTCAGTATGTAGAACAGGCTTTCCTAGAATTCATGGCAACACTGCCTCAGCCTCCCAAGAGCTGGGTGACAGCTGTGCACCATAACACCCAGCTGGCGTGTGCTACTGGAAGCTTGAACGGGGGCCTTGTACTTCCTAGGCAAGTGCACTAATCACTGAGCTAATCAGCCCCCAGCCCTGGTGTGTGACATTGAACAGAGTGTTGATGCTGATGGTGATAGAAATGAGATGTCAATAGTTTTGAAGTGAAGAGCTTGGAAATATTAACTCCACTAGATGTCAGTGTCATTCAAGGAATAAGAAGACGACAAACTAATTTTAAAATCTAAGTAATTAAGAAACAATTTTTATTGTTACCAGTTTGTTCTTATTCTTAATTGGGTAAAATTTCATAGAATCTTGATTTCTGGTGGTAGTTGATATCATTGAATTAAATTGTCAAAATTTATATTTACTAAAAATATCTAGTAGTAAGAGGACAGACATGCCCTATGCAAACAGCTTTAGATAAAAATTCACACAACTTCGGACTATGACATGCAAGTGGAGGGACACCGTCTACCTTATTTATTAGAGCATTATGAAGGGGTCATAATTAAGTAGTGCACACATCATTTGTCAAGTATCATTTTTATATATTTACAAATCAAACTTGTGCTACTTTAGGCTAATGTTTTCTACTCCCAGGTGTTTCCATTTGTACATACATATTTAAACAAATACATCATATGCATTTTATATAAAATGATACAAATTTAATATCTAATATTGGCAAATTATGTACTCTCTTTGTAGTAGGAAGTATACTGATGAAAATTTAAATTTGTCCTTGCTTATTTCTTTGAAAAATTATTATTTTTAAGAAACAGAGGAATATCCATTTAGTCCCTGGCTTTTTTTAATCGTTCTGTTTTTACAACAGTTAATGTAGTTTAGTAGTTCCGATTTATATGTGGTTGAACTATTTTATTGGAAAACAGTTTGAAATATACAGGCATAAATAACATGTACTTACCATGCATCTCATCAGATTTTTCTGCTTCTAATACTGCTTCTCCAAGAGATAAGCAAATTGCAAGCAAAAGTTGAAGCACTCCATGTGTGCTTCCCACATATTAATACATTCTCCTGCCTTTCTTCCAGGGATCGGCATTCACCTAGATTTGGTATATATTAACTACATTTGTGTTTTAAATTGACATGTGTCCTTACATTGCACACTGCATTGCTTTGTCTGTTTTCAAGCTTTTTAACAATGGTGTCATTGACATGGTGGGGTTTCTTTTTTAAGAAAAAAAAAAAAAAACTTGCTGTGTCATGCCGATATGCACCGGTACCCAAAGCATAGAAACTCAATGTAAGAAGACAACAGTGGCAGTTGTAGTAAAAATAGAATTGTTGGGATGGTGTTGGGGCTTCCGCGAGGAGAATCTGTGGTAGTGTGCTCCATCGGCCCTTGCTGTATGGGAAAAGGAAAAGCAGGTTCCTGTTGGGTAGAAGGCCCTGGGCAGTGGTGTTGCTGCCCTTGTGTGTAGGTATCCATGTGGGTATTCTCGATGGTTTTGTGGGAGAAGTTAAGCATTTTTGTAATGAAGCAGATGATCATCAGATTGCTATAATCCTCTTTTCCCCGTGTTCAGTATTGGTGTGGGTTGAGCAGTCAGTATCATGTGTGTATATCTCTAGACTTCTGAGAGGGGTGTGATGAACTCTGGGTATGTTTCTGGTAGTGTATAGTAGGCTAGCTGCTGCTCACGGTCACTCCTGATACACAGTACCGTTGATGATACAGCCTCTATAGTCAATAGGAAAACAAGGGGACCTCACTGGGAACTTACATGTGCTGTGGTATTTTACATCCAGCAGATTCTTTTTAGTTAAATTGCTGAGTTTCAATTTTATTGATATAGCCTGTGGTAGGCAGAATGGTCATGAGGCTAAGATCCAGCAACGCTTCCTCCTAGTAGCTTGCCCTTGATGTCTTCCAAAATTTTAGTTTTTCTAATGGCTAAAGATGTTGAATATCTTTACATGTATTTACTGCCCCTTTGAACTTCTTCATCTGAGAACTGCCTATTCATTCCTGTTGCCCATTTTTAAATTAGGTCTTTGAATTCGAGGGGTCTGTTTTTCTTTGGTTCCTTTTATATTCTAGTTATTAGCCTCTTATCTGAGATATAAGTGATGAAAAAATTTTCCCATTCTGTCGGTTCTCTCTTTTCTCTGTTGATAACTTCCTTTGCTGTGCAGGAACTTTAATTTGATATAATCCCATTTGTTAATTCTGGGGGCAATTTCTTTTACATTGATTGTCTTATTAAGACTGTCCTTACCTATGTCTAAATTTTTTAGATATTTGCCTAACTTACCTGCCATAAGGGTCAGTGATCCCGTTGTAATCTGGGTCTCTGATCTATTTTGATTTGATTTGGATTGGTGCATGGTGAGAGGTGTGTGTCTAAATTCATTCTTCTGCATGTGGATAACCAGTTTTCTCAGCACCATTTGCTGAAGACTCTATCCGTTTTCCAGTGTATGCTTTTGGCTGTTTTATCAAATGTGGAGACACCAGAATACCCATCTACAGACCAGTGGACACAAAACTGTGGTGTGTGTACACAGTGGAGCACTATTCTTCTATAAAGACAGATATGAGGCTTTTGTGGGTACAAGGATGCAACTTGAGACCATCACACTCAGTGAAGTGAATCAGACGCAGAAGGTTAAATATCAAATGGTTTATTTAATATGAGAAGCCCAGAATGCAGTCACTTCATAGAACCAAATGGGGTGATAGTGGGAGTTGGTGGAGGAGGGAGCGGGAGAGTCAGAAAGGAGGAGGGGAAGGGATTTTGACCTGATATCCCATTCATGTGCACAGAATATTCAACCTCTATGTAAGCATATATCATATATGTATATATACTATATATATATATATGTATATATATATATATATATATAGTACACACACACCTATACATACATATTATTTAAAATGGGAAAAAAATTAGTTTCATGGCTCTTTCCACCAGAATGTTAAAGTTGTCAGGAAATTTTTGTTTATCTTACAATCAGTCTAACCTAAGTTTCAGTTTCATTCATCTCTAAATGTGTGATTATGAACTGAGTTTAGTTCTGTGGGGTTTTTGGTTGGTTGCTTGCTTGGTTTTCTTGTACTGAGGATTGAACCCAAGGCCTTTGCACTGAGCTATATCCCCCATCCTTTTATTTTTTATTTTTTTTATTTTGAGACATGGTCTCATTAATTTCTCTGGCGGGGCTTGAACTTAGGCCCCTCTGTCCTAGCCTCCCAGGGTGCTGAGATTACAAGTGTACATCACATTGCCCAGCTTAACTTTAGGCCTTCACCACTTATATTCCAAGTTGCCTGCAAGAAGGCAGTTGGCCATTTCTTCTGGTTCTCATGGAATACAGTGACTGTGGGGACAGATGTGCTGCCATGAGGAAGATGTTAATTTTTAAGTGTTTGTTTTGTTAATTATTCTGGTTAATGGAGAATAATGAAGATGGATTTCCAAATTTGGAATCTTAGAATTCCTGAAATTCCCAGAGTACTCTTTATGGTCTTTGTCAGCATAAAATTTTTAAAAATATTATTATGATGAGCTTTGAAATTTATTTTATGACTGAAAGCCTTGCATGTCTGATTTTCTCTGAAGTGAGATGTGGAAAAAGAGAATTTAACACTGTAATGTAGCTCTCATTTTACATTATTAAGAATTAATTGAAGAGAAAATAAGTTGCTAAACCAAAGCTAAAATTCATGATGAAGAATTGATTACTATCTCTATTTGCCTCCAACTGCAAAGGGATAAACCTTATGTTTTATACTCTTTGGCAGCTTTCCATTGCTTAGTCCTTATGATCTCATTCCAGGTGCCTACCATCTTTACAAAAAAAAAAAAATATCCACAATGTCCGGCGCATCGTAGGCATTTAGTTATTGCGAGCTCCTGTAATCACCTAAGAAGCATGTTTTCTAGTGCTCAAGACAAGCATGTCTTCAAGTGCCAGAACTGAGTTGAGGTCATGGGGATCTTTTCCTGTCCTCTGCCTTAATTCTGGCAACAACCTGCTCTGGAGTCCTAAGCCTGTCCCAGGAGCTCTTTGTTGTTTTACTGCATCCTGTGACATCATCTCTTCTAATACTGTCTTTAAAAATCAGCTGCCCTGTCCCACATTGCTTTTGAAACTAGATTTCACCAGCTGTTCGCTGCTGCACCGGACACCACCAACTCTGTCCATTTCATATATCATCTCAGATTTGAAAAGCACATGAAAATGTTTCTCCATTTTCAATATTGCGTGAGTAATGTTCCCATTGAAAAGTAATGGAGTGAAGTTGTCACTTGTCAGCACCATTATTAAGGAGGACGAGTCTCAGATCTTTTTCTCATAATAAAATAAATCTGTCAGAAAATCACTGAGCTCACACTTTCTCATGCCATCAGTAGCTGAAGACTTGGACTGTGGTGACCCTGCAGTTTTCGCTAGATCAGGGTTCACCTTAGGTTATGTCTTCCTGGGTCACCTGCCACCTCCCTCCCAGGGGATCACCCTGGATAGTTCATGTTTTGTCCGCAACTAACTCATTGAAGATAATTGGCTCAGGACTTGACAAACAGAGATACTCATTGTTCCCCAAATACTGACATTTTTGTCAGTATGAATGGTTTTCAGTTTATCTCCCTTTATTTTTTTATTTTTTTAATTTATATTTTTTGTGGCATGGTACACTAGTTTAACTTGGAAATTTCTGTTTTTTTAACCATCCAGAAGCAATAAAAGGAAACATTACCTGCACCTTGGTACTAATCAAGGGTTTACTGCTAACTTTTACAGCTGATTATTTAATAGAATTTTTAAATCATTCAGACATTCATTAAATATATACATCTATGTAGTTAGTTTTCGAAACAAATAGCAAGGAGTCCTTTTTCTCCTCAGCTCTATTAACTGCAGCTTTAGAATGTGTTTTCTTGTTGGGCGTTACTTTCCTCGATGGTCCATTGGCTTCTAGTAATTGAATTCTGAACTCTTTAAAAAAGAATTAAAAGATAATTTGACAGTGGAAGTTAGAAAGTTTAGAAAATTCTCTGTAGAATGATGAGTGTGGCTGTACAGATAAGCTGTTTTGGGGTCTGCCTCTCCGATCTTGTGTGTTTGTTATGCACACATGTGTACCAGACATGTTTTCTAAATCCCTGTTGATAGGAAGTGTGCAGATGGGGAAAAGCCCGCCTGTGAGCACGACCCTTACCCAAATGCTAACTTTGCTTTGCTTTGCAGTCTCGGAAAGGGAGCGATCCAGACAAAGAGAAGAAAGGCCTGGAGAGCCGCGCAGACAGCATTGGGAGCGGGCGAGCCATCCCAATTAAACAGGTACGTGGAGTCCCCCTCCCCGCACATCCTCGGACACACACCTCAGGTTGGCCAAGAGGATGTTGGCTCTGGCGCCAGGGTTTGTTTGATGTGCTGTGTTGATGAATGTAGAAGTCACTCACTTGACATCAATTAGAAGAGGTTCCTATGAGTATTAAAATAGGATCATTAGAATAAGAAGAGGGAAATGTGACAACAGATCTAATGAAGTGCAGTCTGCCCGCCTGCATATGGAGTGTGTTTCCAGGCGGCACTGGCTTCAAAGACTGCCTTTGTAGCGTAGCTTTGATTGGGCCGCTGGCCGCCAGGCGACAGGGGTAAATCAGATCGCTGTACAAGAGCCCCTTGTGATCACAGGAATGGCCCGGCGTGGCCCTAATTTGCTCTCGCAGACGGACATCTGAACACTGTTTCAGGCTGGTCTGTGACAACGAGGCAATTAGTTGTGATAATCATAGCCCGCGTGTCAGCTGTGCGCTCTTGTTTGTAATTTGCTAATGAAGGAATTGTAACTTTGATTAGGTTCAGTTTCATTTAGACCTTATTATATAAAAGAACATTTACAGCTATAATGTGGGGCCTTAATTAAACTTCCTCATTACACAACAGGACTTGAATTCAAGCATTTGTTTTGGCCTATGTTGCTAGCCTGAAATAGGATTTCATTAGCCCATATACTGAATTAGTTCATGTCTCAAGGAAAAAACATTGGAATTCACATGTGACGTATTGTGCTGTTTGATTTCCAAGGAGAATAAGAACAAGAGTTCAGCCCCACACAGTGGCCTCTGGAAATGTAGTCTTTTCATTTGTTAAAGAAAGCCCATTGATTTAGGGTGCCTTTTGCTTGAGGTGGGGGGCGGGGGGGGGGTCGCTGTGGGCAGGATTATAGCTGTTCCCTGGTGGATCCGGCATATGACTGAATTGTTCCTCTGGCTGATCTAGATCATACAGCCCATCTGCAGGCACCTGCACTGCTGTACATCGCTAAGAAGGCACATGGCACTGGCCACCCTTGAAGAGGCAGTCTTTCTGCAGATACAGTTGGATCGTTTCTGCCATGTAGGTTTCACCCATTTGAAAAAAAGTCATGCAGCTTTAGCAAGAGGCTGGGCAGTTTTACTGTGAAGCTATAGGGACAAAAGAGTGGAGCGGGGCCATTGGCTCTTGGGTAAGAATTCTCCAGAGTTAGAGGCAGAGCTGTTGCAACCCCCTCAGCAGTTCCTGGGCTGAGCTGGCCTAAGAGCTGCGTCTGCCCCCATGTCCACGTGCTACTCCTGTGTTTTTTAGTCAGGCAGGGGAGATGAAGATCTGGAGGTGGTAGCCAAGGCCATCTTGTCTCTACAGGGTACACGTTTAGTTACCAGGCAACAGATGGGTGGATTAGCACAAAGCACCACTATGGGAAATATTCTTCCTTCCATACATTTAAAAACAAACGGCCTTTCTCCTTACTGGTGATAGGTGGCATTTTCATGATCAGATAGGCTTTTCAGAGATCTGCGCACATAGTTGTTTATTCCTTTTTGCTTGTTTATTCATAACCTAGCTCTATGGAGTAATTTTAATGCATAGTGTTTATGTTCTAGATGTTATTTTACTTAAAATTATAGAAGTCATTTAACTGTTTTCATCTATAGAACCAATGCTGACATGCTGACTTGGAGGAAGATTAAAATTCAATATAGGTTATTTCCCTGTGTACACTGGTGATTTGGTTGAGGGTATGACCAGCCTGGAAGGAGCCTCTGCAAGCCCAGCAGGCTCTTTGCACTTGGAATCTTACCTCAGTTTGCACCCTGGTGGGGAAGAGGCGGGGCTGGCTTCGCTGCCAGACCTTCAGCATGCACGCAGATGGGAACTAACCGTGAAGCATAAAATGAGTATGTACAGTCTGATCATTGGAAGCCTTTTGAATGTGAATATTCAGAATAACCTAACTGAGATCTAAATTGTGGTATGGTTTCTCGGGAACTCTGAGGCACAGGGACGTGCTTGTTCCTAGTAAGTGTCCCCCATTGGCGGCCATAGGCCAGCTCTTTCCTGGTGTTTACCTGGCCTGGCACTGTCCCTCTTTGGCAGGTGCTCCAGGCTTTGGGTTCCTCATCTGTGAAATGAGAAACTGGAGAAGATCTCAGTCTCTCGAAACTCTCAGATATGGAGATTCCAGTGCATCCTGATATCTAATAGAAGATATTTCAGTTCCAGCAAAACTGGAATTGTAAATTTGAAGTGCTCAAGGCACGCTTGGTTGGAGCCTCTCTGAATATCCTGTGGGATAAAGAGGTTTTCTAGATGTTCATGTTGACTTAACTTCCATGCCCTGTGTGTGCATGTTTCCAAAGGAGTATGCATCACTTGAGAGCAGCTGAATTCCTTATCCCCCCAGTGTGATAACTTCAATGTGAAAATGAAACAAGAGGGTTGTGGAGACACAGCCTGGTAGGACATTACCTGCCCAGCATTTTCTAGGAACCCAACAGATGTATGTGCTAGATAAACAAATGCTTAAGTGTGAGCTTATTATTTCAGTGCTGTCTATACAATGTCCCTTTTAACTTTTAACATTGCACAGCTGAGGTAGTTATGTTACCCTTATCTCCAGTTAAACCGAGAGAGGTTAACTGTTTTGGACATGACGTCTGGGAAGCAATAGGGGCTGTTTCAGAGCATTCCTTCCACCCCATTTGTATACTAGTTTCCCTGCCCAGTGATGGTGAAAAGCCTGCAGAAAGCCTTGGAAGCAAAGTTACATACAATAAATTAAATATATGAACCCTGACCTCACACCAAAATATCTTACACCTGTGTAGAAGAAACTTCGAAGTGTGTGCCTTTAGTAGCATGATTCTGTGGGAAACACCGGTATGCTTGTCTCTTCTCAGATGGGTCGGGCTCATCTCGTTCCTGGCCTCATTCTGTTTGCCACCTTTGTAGTCCCTGCACTTCTCACTGGTAGCAGAATATAATATCCTAATGCTCAGCCCATGGTCAATACTTGGTCTGCTTGGTTGAAGCTATGCTCATTGGCTGATCGTAGGGAAATCACTTCAGAGCCTCCAAGCCTTCATGCCATGGCTTTGATTATGCAGCCCACTATGTTCCCCCCATCTCTCGCTCCCTGCTCTACAGGAATCTTGTACCGAACTTTCAGGACTCAAGTGTGTGGTGGTCCTTACCCCTCACATCCTAACTCATACTCATACAGATCATACATATGCTGGTGGATAATTTTAACCATTTCATAGATGTTTTACAGCTCTTTTATGTGAGAACCAAAGTTTCTGCCTTGGTATGACAGTTAGTAGAATTATGATCATCAGTGATCTCATCTATTTTTTCCCCTCAATTAGGCATTTCTTATCAAGAATTCGAATTGTTTTCTGAAACATAACTTCATTCCTTATGGGCCTGTGCCCACCTCACGGTTTTTTTCCCTTTCTTAGTTCCTAGAGGAGATTGGTTTGGAGAGTTCTCTTTCTTTCATTACTAAGAAGATAAGGTCTATTTAAAAAAAACTTAAAAAGCAAAGCAAGAAAAATAGAAGCCAGAGGCCTGGCTCAGTGGCGAGTGGGCTTGTCATGTATTAATTTTTCATTGCTGTGGAGAGTTGTACATACATAATCACTTGATTGCAGTGGGAGTTAGGGAGCTCCTATGGTGTCATTTGCATAAATCTTGTTAAGTCAATGGCAGTTAATGAAGTACAAATGAGCCCGGAGAAGGTGACATGCAAATCGTGGGTGGCAGATGGGAGGTCTGTTTAGGGGAAGGCAGCTGTGTGCTCTCCTTTCTTTCTTTCTTTTTAGCATTTTTTAATCTCTATATTTGAGTACAGACACATAGCCATAAGCCTTGGCCTCTTCCCCCTCCGCACACTGCTGGCCCAGGCCTGGTCCTCTCCTGCCCTTGATGCCCAAATTGTATGACAGAAATCATGGGTTCTCACCTTACACTCAGTAATAGTATCTAAATTAAAAAAAAAAAAAAACTCATCAGTTTATCTTGTGCTTTAAAGAATATTTTAGTTGGTAGGAAGAAACAAAAAAACCTTGCACTAAATCTTTCAAAGTAGGATGTCTTCTAGGATGTTTCACAGAATAGATGTTCTCTCTTTTCTCCACTCTCCTTTGGTTGGGTTCTTGCCTTCCTCTTTGAGGCAGGCCAACTGAATTTAGCTATTATACCCATCTAGGACTCAGAGTTGGGCCATGTATAGGGTTAGCAATGAGAAATGGTAAAAGCCTACAGAGCCTGTGGCTTACCATGCAAGTCACACTGGGCAAAGGTCCCACACCCTCAGCATGGAGATTGCTCAGGCCTGTCTCAGCTGTGACTCGGATGTCCCAGATCAGGAGAGATTTTGTTTTAAGGACTTAGATGCAGAGCATTATCTACCTACTGCTTTTGGAAGTCTTGTACTTATTATTTTATTCATTTAAGTGTTGAGAGGGGCAGGTCTCTCCACTGAAGAAATGTAGGCTAAGAGGTATGAGTGAGAGGTTGCAAGCCTTGAGGACAGCTGTGATGAGGTTTCTGAGCCAATTGTTTCATGGGATTCTTCCTCACCAATTTTAAGTAAAAGTAGTTCCTGGCTCTTGAGGACGACAAGATCTTACTGGAGACTTTAGATCAGCCATGTTTACTTTAGTGATGCTCAGTGGATAAACCAAAGGAACAAAATATCTTTGTAAAACTTCTTAAAATCTGAATTCTAACCATAAGCCTGTTGTCATGTCCACCTCTAGAGTGGAGTCAGCCACTAGGAACATTTGGTTCTCAGCAGCCATTGGAAGCCACGGGGAATCCCTTCCCACGCTGGTAAAGAACAGCCACCTGAAATGGAGCACTCAGGTCATACCTGCCACTAGGCCCTAAATCATCTTCAAGCTTTGCATGGTTGTGATTCTCAGTTAAGTAGAAAGGTTGATTAAGTGAAAAGAGGCTCAGGAGTTAATCCTGTCACCTGGCTTTTGAAGGTCCATTGACCTCTGTTGGCTGGTACTTGGGACCATCACAAGGGTGCTGTATTGTCTGGCAGGGGCAGCATTAAGACAAGCTAGTGAGGTTCCTTTAATGTCTCCTGAACATACATCACTGCACGGTGCTGGGCCTACTGTTCGGCTGCCATGTGCTGCCTTCACCAAGGAAACAAAAGTCAAGAGACCAAGCTGGAAATTTGTAGAGCATAGGAGAGAAAGCAAGCCATGGTGGTGTTCTTCCTTCCAGAAATAGAGAGTGACTTATGTAGGGCC
Organism: Ctenodactylus gundi; assembly: GCA_004027205.1. Classification (NCBI taxonomy): domain Eukaryota; kingdom Metazoa; phylum Chordata; class Mammalia; order Rodentia; family Ctenodactylidae; genus Ctenodactylus; species Ctenodactylus gundi. The sequence continues at coordinate 215,835 of PVKB01001139.1, read as the reverse complement.
ACCCCTCCTTGTGGCCCCTGAAGGGGTATTCTGTTGCTGGCTTATGCCTATTAAGCCTGACCATAGTGGAGCCCAGGTGAGCAAAAGGTTAGCTGAGAATACCATGTTCACCCATGTGGCAAATCAGCTCTGCCTGGTCGTCTGGGGGCCGAGCCAGTTCTCCAGAAGCCGATAATTTACTGACGCAGCCCCCAGTGCCCTGAAAGCTAATTACCTCACTTGGGTGCACAACTCTCTGAGAGTGTTGCACTCAGCCTGGTTCACAGTAGCCTCTGCCCGAGCGCAGTTATTCATTTAGTGGGTCAGGTGGGGCTATCACATCCTTTTCCTTTGACTCCTCAAAAACCCTCATGTCTTTGGCAAGACCGTCTGAAATATCTTCATGCCATATATGAGTTCATGGTCCTTTGTCTTGAAATAAACAGGGCACATTCTTCCCTGCTCCCCAGCAGTTTTGGCAATTGAGGTAGATGGTCATGTGACCTATGCAAAATGTTTAATAAAATTGGCCAAAATTAAAAATTAAAAATTCACTTTCCAAACAGTTTAAAGCAATACTTCCCTTGGGGTGAGATAAAGTAGTCTGTGCTACAGACTGCAACGCAAATATAACATCTTCTCCAAGAGTGAAAGTTAATTTTAAGACTGTATGTTTGGTGTGTCCACAGTCTAGGAACCAAGAATAATGGCTAAGTGATTTGTTCTAGCACAATACTATTTATGGTCCTTAAAAGTTCAGCATTGATGGTGAAATCGGGTGCCCTATGAGCTCACAAATAAAACTTACATAGAAATAAAGCTAATATAGATATGTAACATCAGTTTATTTTTGTCTTGATAAATTGAGAAAGTATTTTATTTCTGGCATTTTTTAAATGAAATGCAATTGACTGTTAGGGAGCATGTGCTCAACCTTGTATAGGTGTGACTGGGTACCAGGGCGTGGGGAAACACAGAGATGTGTGTGGCCCTGGCTGGGCTGGGATGTGCTGTGAAGACCGTGTCCTGTGATATCCAGTCCTGGTGAGTGGGTGTCTAAGGCAGGTGTATACAACAAAGGAGTCTGCCCAGCAGCTAAGGAATGGGAACCCTTCTAACCTGGGGAAATAGACCGGGGCCAGCCCACCCGGCCTGGAGGTGCTCTAGAGGGAGCAGCACTGAGGCCGGTGGGGTTCAGGAAGGACGTGTGAGGGAGGAGCTTGAAAGGCAGGTATCTCACTGCTTAGAGCACTGGCTTCTTGCTTAGGGATACTGATTTCCTGGCTTCAAAGGTGGGAGCCTTGTGGAGTTTGCCACAAAGACGTGGGGGGAATGGGGTGCTGAAGAGCATCTCAGCAGAGTGCTCCAGCGGTTTTCCTTTCATTCTCTCAATGGCTGTCCCCCTGTCCCTCCTGTTTATGGGATTCTCCTTCTTTGTTTTGTTTTGTTTTGTTTTTCTAGCAGTACTGGGATTCTTAAACTTGGCCTTTGCATGGATGTATAACCCTTTCAGCTCTTCTTCTATTATTTTATTTGAGACAAGTTTTTACTAAGTTGCCCAGGCTAGGATTGAATTCTTAATCTTCCTGCCTCAGCTTCCCTGAGTACTACTATTATAAACATGTGCCTCCACATCCAACTCGAAGGTTAACCTTAAAATTGGCTTCCCTTCTCCCCACCCACCCCAAATCAGTTAATCCTATGATGATAGACATAGTGCCTTATGTTCCTGTTAATCCCAGGTATAAGAGAAGATGCCCAATACTTACCTCTTTACTGTAGGAAAGGTATGGCAGGAACCCAGAGACCCTGTCTGAGCTCATGAGGCCTTTCACCATAGCATATGAGCTGCTGTGAATACTTACCAGGCTGCACACTGCAGATTCTGTGTGGAAGCAGAGGTCTTCCAACACAGTTTTTCTTTCCTCAGACCTCTTAATGGAATTTAGTTTTAACCATCTCACTGAAGGCTAAGTTTTGAAACCAAAGCAAGCAAATCTCTTGGTATTAAAGCTTACAGTTGTAATTATATATGTGGAAACTTAATGGACTATTTATTATAGGCATTAGTATAGGAAATATATTTGTTAGTATTCTGCATTTTCTATAAAAATATGTGGTGGCATAATTATGTTTGTTGATAGGTAATATTGAAAAAGTTTTAAAATACTATCAGCATTTTAAGGCCATCTCACATCTAGCCTTCCCTTATCAGCCAGACTGATGTCTCCTGTATTACTCCCCAGCAATTCCCCCACCTAAAACACCACTGGAATTAACCACACGGTTACTGTGCAGTTTGTGTGGTAGGAAGCTGGTAGTGATGGGCTGCGTGCTTACTGTGCATACATCACAGGCTGCCAGCTTGGGGCTCCATTTAGTTTCCACCAATCTCAGCATCAGTGACTGCCCTGTTATATGAAGAATTTGAGGCTCAGGGAAGGTAAGCCTTCCAGCCAGGTTTCAAAGCTTAAAAGAGTAAAATGCTGGGTTTCAAGTTCATAAGACTCTGGGAGACACCTATGATATTTTCCAAAAAAACTGATCCTTGGTTGCATTAACCCTAATTCAGCCTATGCTCTGCATGTCTTTCTTTTCCGTATCATATCAGACAAAGGTGCACCGTGTGTTCCCCTTAGGTCCTGGAATGCAGTGTGTTATGTGGGGTTGATTTGAGCAACCTGACTGGCCGGCACCGGGACCAGACAAGGTGGTGGAGCTTCATTTAATGTGCAGCACAGCTCTTATGAGCAACACAGCTGGGCTGGGGAACCATACTCTGAGAGCCCCTCACAAGGCATGAGGTCTCTGGGGCTTCTCCCCTTTTCTGCCTCATCATATACAGGTGACATCTAGCTTTGGTTGGTGCTGGTGCCTCTAATTTGTGCCCACATCAAATGCTTTTGGTTTCAGGGTTACCCTCTGCCTGACCAGGTGTGATGGTCTTTCTGCTCCCTCGCCAGATATTTTGTTGGGTGTTGGAATCTTGCTTCTGCTTCCTGTTGTATAGATGTGGGCATCCTCCATACCCCACCTCCCATGTGCTTCCTAGTCATGCACACTCAGGGGGGAGTGCTTTGTTGCCACTGTCTGCAGAGCAGGGACCCTGTTTTAGGAATGTTGCTACGTTGTGTTGTTGACTGTCTTTCCATTTGGGCTGTGCTGTTTCCTTCTGAATGCATGCATTCCTAGCAGGAATGTCATATGGACACTGTGCCCTTCTTTGTGCTCCTGGTGGATGATAATACATACAGTGCACCTGTTGTCCTCTATGTGGCCTTAACCTTGGCCATTTGAATAAGGTCATTTCCCAGATTTCTCTATGGAAAGTTACTGCTTTCCCCTCAATGAAGATAATATCTTGAATGAGATACTTTGAGATTGTACTGTTACCCTGTAAGTTCTTTATCATGATACTAAATTTAATGACATGAGGCATGATCTCAAAATACAATGAATGTTCAAACTTAAAAATTAGTTACAATAAAAGGCACATTGTCACCAGTCCTCTTGAAAGTACTCACTAATCCCGTTTTCTTGCCACTTTGTTAAGCCGTTCTAAAAGTCCTCTTTCGCTTGTGTCTTCAGTTGTACTGTTGGGGCTACCTCAATGCCCTGAATCAGTTCAAAACTTTTACCTTTGTGGTAAAGCAAAGAAGAGAATATTATGAGAGGGATTGATGGCAATGTATTTTTTACTATAATGATTTTTTAATTTAAAAATTCACTTTTTAAATCATACCACGTAAATAGGCAAAAACCGTGAAAATTACTATCTTCTAATAAACACTTTTACATAAAAAATGCTCTGGGTACTCTGTGTGTTTGCGCCTACATGCACACGCATGCATTAGTTTCCTTCCTTTACTCTTTCGTTTGCGGGGACTTTCAAGACTACTTGTCATATTAATGCTATAATATTGAAGTACTGATAAGACAGTAAGAGCCTTTTAACATAATTTTATATGCAACTGAAAAGCAGTTCATAGTCAACATGTTTGCTTTTTCCTTCTTTGATCTTTCAATGACTTACTATTAGAGTACATTTAATTAAGTTCTTGCATGGTCCCTCCTGTAGTGGAGAGAAGGCTGGAACTCCAGAGATGATCTGGGGAGATCCAGGTATAAGAAGGACCTGGGAACGTGAGTGTGAGTGTGCCTTCCAGGTTGATCTGCTGGTGACCGGGCCCTCTGGATCAGGACAAGCGCATGGCAGGAATTTAACAAATGCTAAGGAATCAGCATGCCTTCCTTGCCTTTCTTCCCCTTTCAGTTCAAAGCAAATATGAGTTGTGGCTTGCATGCTGCTGTATGTAGCCCAGGGTTTGGGCTCTCCTGAGACCCATGCAGAAAATCGTTCCACAAAGAAGCTGCCCAAGCCGCATCTGTCTTTTTGGATATGTGTTGTAACTCTTTTCATTAAAAGTGGAAATTCTACTACTCGGGTTTTTACATATTTTTCCTTAATTTTTCAGGCAGTAAAGAGTAAACATGTATTTATTTTAAAACACATAAGTGATAAAGTAATTATACTAATAAGCTAATGGGTACAAGTTCTGTAGATTAATCATAAAATGATTTGCTCCCTGCAGCCTTCTCATTTTTTTTCTAAATATCCTTATGCTCTTTGTGTCTGCACTGGAATTACCATAGACGCCAGCCATTTTCAAAGCTGGAAAAGGTCTGCATTATGTATGTAAGAAAGCTGAGTACCCAAAGAGGAAGAAACTACCCCCAGTCCTTGTTCTGTGGTAGGTCAGGGCTTATCCCTTCAGAGACTCATTCTGAACTCTAACATTGGGAGTGGGGGCTGTTTCTCCCTTATGTACTTTCTTTTAAAATTTTTAAAGTTTTGTTAAAAGTTTCTTAAAATGTTTGTTATTTCACACTGGGTATTTTGATTTTTATCATCACTGGCTAGCTTTTTCCAAGTTGAATCTTCAGCTTCATACTGTTTAAGGAAGGGAATAAGTTTAAAAAAAAAAAAAAAAAGGAAAGGAAACGAAGAAAGAAAAAGAAATTACATTTAAGAAGGTCTGGCCCCTAAGGGTGACCACACCATCTTTGGGGTAAGGGTGAGAGTGCGTGCATCTAGCAGGCTGGTAGGACTGCAGCAACTTTGTGAGGAAGGTGGTGTTACCTGTATTTTATATGAGAATACTGAGGCTCACATTGCATGCTTACATAAAGCCAGGAAGAGGCAAAGACAAGGTGCAAACTCAGGTCTGCTTCTTCCCAAAACATTCAGCCTTGCCATTGTATGTTGTCATCTACCTCTGAGTCTCCAGTCTAATTCAGTGGGTCACATTACATATATAAGCCTAGGACAAACTCCAGAGACAGCTGCAGAAGCACTTTCTGAATAGTGCCAGTGCAGTGGGTTTGCAGTTGGTGGCATCCCTGTTCCAGGGTATAGCCAGGCCTTCTGCAAAGATCTCCTTCCCCTAATACAGAACTCCTCCGAGCATATACAGCGGTCGTTGTTCGTAATTGGAGTAGCTGGAATTCACTGTGGTTTTAATTAGCTGATGACTAGTTTTTTAAAATGTACTGTACTCACTGTGGGTCTTGCAAATTGGTAACTGGTAGCTACCAGTATAATTAAATATTTCAGAGCACTTGGCTACAGTAGCATTGAACTGTGAAGAAATAATGTTGTATAGCCAATCAAAAAGAGATACTTGTAAACTCATTTACAGCATCAGTGTGTGTTAGGACCATCACAGAGATGCTTATTGCAGGAGAAATTAAAGATACAATTTTGTGCTAAGAGGCAATATAGAAATTAGTTCTTGAATTACTTGTTAATTGATTTGGTAATCCCCCGGGTCCGCGTGCTCTTTTCCCCTCTTTTTGTTGTTGCATTCAGTTAACAGTGACTATTCCCAGTGCAGTAAAAATATTTTTCACACTTAGATTAGATATGCCCTTATGTCAGACTGCCCACAGTCATATTTGCAACACCAAAGACTACCTGTTTTAAATGCATATGTTTTTCCCAAGCATGTTATTGTTCAGTGTGTTCCCATCAAGGTAGCTCGCACATCCATGGGGTTGCATAATTGAGCAGAAGGAAAGCGTGTTTTTATGTTTCGTGGTCCAAGCGCCCTCACTGACTTCTCCCCTCTAGTAGAAACCCTTCTTTGTCAACAATAGAAGAGATTCGCGAGATTTGATTTATGGAAGTTTGTTCTTATTGTTTGCCATTCAGCAAGAATAACGATGCAGACAATCATTGGTAGAAAAGTGCATGTTGTTACTAGAAATGGTTATCTGAAGAAGATGAGACCTGTTTACCCTCATTGGGATTGAATGTGGGTATAAGAAGCATGCAGGCGCTCTTGGGCCGCTCCGAGGGAGCGCCTCATATCTGGCTTCCTTCTTCCTAGCTACCCTTGACCCTTCCTGGTTGGAGACAGCAGGAAATGATACTGAACTCACCTACACATTGGGGTGGTGTGTGTAAAGGAATTAGAAATAGTCTTCCTTTTCAGTTTTTAAAGGAAAAACCAACTATACACTTAGCATTGCTGTCAGCCTGGTGGGCTTGGCTTCATTTAGAAAAAGACATTCTTAATATCTTGTTGGCTTTGCAGTTTGACCCAAGAAGTACCATAAAAGATTCTTTGTTTCCTTGTTACATTTGGGACGGAGTCTAGGGCCTTCGCAGTGAGTCTTTACCCCACTGGGCTGTATATCACCAGCCTGAGACATGTACCACTAAGCTGCTAAATTACCCAGGCTGGGCTTGAACTTGTGATCCTCCTGCCACAGGCTCCCAGTGTTCTCTGGCTTTTCAGCAGCCAAGCCTAGCTTAAAAGATTTCTAAAAATATTATTACGTTAATGTTAGGTCGGTCTGTGGCTTTTTGCGTCACCTTCTCCAGCATCACTCACATGTACAAATATCCTTGTGCATTTGATTAATTGGAGTAGTTGCTGTGCCTTACTCCAATGTCTGCTGTTAATAAATACAAAAATGGTTTATATTTAGTGATTTCTTCTTAAAATATATAAGCCCATAGCTAGAACTGGTGCTTTATAAATTTGACATAATTATTTCCTTATGGATCAAGGAAATATATTTGCAAGTTGATTAATATATACAGTAAGAAATAATATTTAATCTGAAAGCCATTGCATTTGCAGCTAAACTCAGGGACAGAGGCAGTGTGCTGAGTTTTTCTGGTGTAACTGCAGTCATTCTGGTGAAAGACTTGGCACCTGTGACCCTGGTTCTAGGTGAAAGGGTGCACTATTGGCTCGTGGCCTGGCAAGCTTTGGTGCACGCCTTATTCCAGATAGTCTCCTGTCAGCAGCCTGTGTGGAGTTGTCTTGTGTTGTCCTCGCCAGCATGCTTATGAAGGGGCCCTCCTGGGCAGCCTCACTCGTTCCCAGATGCCAGGACCTGTGTGATGTCTCTGACTGAGGATATAGAAAAGTGAGCTTTGAACTCCTCATGTGTTGTGCAGTGTATTATCTCTAATTCAATCACCGTTTCGCCACTTCCTCCATGTATTTTAGAATGTCTTTTCACAGGCTTTGCTATCGGCAAGGTTACTTCCCAAGTCCTCTAAAAGGCACCTATATTTCTGAGTTTCCTCTGCCAAATGATTTAAAAAGTTCAGAGTTTTAGCCAAACAACCCCTTCAGCAGTGTTTTTATAACCCTCCCCTTCATTCTGTGATATTCTCCTGATAATGTTAGACAAGACCATCTTCAGTTTTCAGCCATGGGTTGCCTTGGTGGAGATCTCAGCACTAAATCCCATCATGAATTCTACAGAGTAGGAGGATGAGAAAGGCTTACAATCCTGGGTGGTTCTGTGGTTGTGGTTTGTGCCTCTCCCCAGATTGCAGAGAAGAAATACATCCACTTTCAAGATTAGAAGGACACAGCTTATCAAACACTTTATTTTACAAATATGTAGGACTTTTTATCTTCTGCCCTGTTAATACACCTTTGTCTGAATATAATTTCTATTACTTGTCATTAAATTGCTGGTTATTTTCTCAAAATATTTAAGTCAACTGGCTCATCACCAAGCCCATCTACAACATAAGGCCTGTGTTGTAGCCTTGGATCTTTAACCTGCGTATAGACCAGAGGATAGTCCTGCCACCTACAGCTGAGGGGTTTGGAACAGCAGGTAAGGTCTGCCAGGGAAGTGTCAAGGTGATAGGTATTTCTACTTGGTATTTCTCATGATATTTCTGTACTTTAATGACTATTTCTGCTATACTTGTACTAATAATTTTTAATGGTTCACAGTGAGTAGGTGACATTTTGATACATTAATGAGCCTTATCAATGACTTTTAAAAGTTCTTTAGTGTGCCAGGATACTTTACCATGGCCCCTGAAGAAAGGGGGTAAGGATATGACCATGTGCCTTGCTCTGCACCCTCTAAGCAATACATCACAGTGTGTCACAGGGAGAACAGCATCCATATGGATCATGTCAGAGACACTGGATTGCATTCCCAGCGAGGAATTCCCTTAGAAACAATTTGCCTACACAAGAAAAGCTGTCAAAGCGTTTAGGAAGTTAGAAGCCTGACAGAGGAAAGATGCTTTTTTGTTCCCTCTGGAATTGGAGATTGAACCTAGAGCCTTTACATCAAGATATTTCTCTAACCTACATATATGTGTGTGTGTGTTTGTGTTTGTGTGTGTGTTGTTAAGTTGCAAGAATTTACAGTATTCCTGCCTCAGCCTCCCGTAATACTGGCATTATAGGCATAGGCATGCACCACCAGAAGATGTTTTTCAGGTGACAGTATCTAGTGAAATACAGAGTCCCAGTGCTCCTGGCTAAATGAAGGTGCTACTTCTATGACTGGAGCAGGCAGCCCTGGCTTTGTCCCAGTAGTGTCCAGAGGCCTCCAGGGACTGAGGCCTGCCCAGGCCATGATCGGCCTAGTGAACATTGTGTTGACACACATGAAGGTAGTGCATCTTGACATAATTTTGACAAGTATCCCAAAATGTGGTTAGTGATAATAGTCAGCTCCTGGGGACATATCTCTTCTGGTTCTCAGGCTTCTAGAAGAGGTAATGTTAGAAGGAAAAGAAATACATGCTGTGTGTTCCTGTGTTGGGCCCCTACCTGTCCATGTGTGAGCCACTGGTATGTATGTGGCACAAGATCATGGGTTTTATTGTTGTTGTTGTTGTTGTTGTTGTTGTTGTTGTTGTTAATCTTTTTGCTGCTGATATATCCCTAACCCCCTAGACCAATTCTCAATATGTTAATACCTATTGGTTGAAAACCTCAGTTCTCATTACCACCTTCCTGCCAGACAGGGTGAATGAGCAGAGATTAAGTTACTTGCTCAGTTCCCACAGTGCAGATGTGGTAATACTGGTGCTTTGGCTATGGATGAGTAGCAGAAAATATCTAGGCTGGTCAAGAGAGGAATTGCCTGTTAAAGTCTGAATGAAATGACGAGCCCTTGGAGTTGGAAGCCATGACAGTGTAGAATCTAGGAACAGCTTTGTCCTGAGATTGTCAGGCCAGGGGAGAAATTCTAGAAGCTCCTAATTACTCAGTTTTTCTCAAAGTACATTCTAAGTCTGTTTGGGTGACACATTACTTAGTGTCACTGGTGTTCTTGGTTCACGCAACAGGTGTTTTCTTAGAAATAACAGGTGTTTTCTTAGAAAACTAGGGCCCTTTGCTGAGTATTTAGGGGAACTACCAAGAAAGGACAGAACATGTGTCCTCTTTCTTAAGACACATCTCTTCAACACTGATATTTCAGAGTTTAACCCTCAGTTGGTGGGATCAGATGTCATTTTCTTAAGCAGAAGTTCTGTGGTCAGGTGTGGAGGCTGCTTGAAGGCTATTGTATTTCTGCAGTGTGGCATGCTTAGGCCCCTTGGGAATGAGGGTGCAGGCACTAAAACTTTTTTCTACCATTGAGTCTTTATGTGTCCTTCCATGGGCTGGAAATCTGGCCTGTGTCATCCATGGGACTTGTAGAAGACATTGTTCTGCCATCACTGCTCTTGCCTTGCTCTTACTAAGAGCCTTTTCTACAGAGAGCCACCACTGCAGCCATTGTTAAGAGTCAGCGTTAGTGATCTAGGATTGAATTTCTTGTGCCTCTTAGGTGACAAGGCAGCAATGGCTGCTGTTACTTGATTTTCAATAGCAGAAGCATCTTCAAGGTGGAAACTCTATGGCACTTTGACTGAGTTCTAACTTTACTATCTAGTCCAAGACCTTGTGAACAGGATGGACGCATCATTGGACATCCAAGGTCACGGTGCCCTGGTGTGTATTTGACAATCTAGGAAAGTCTGTTAGCCTTCCAAATGAAGCAGGTTGAAGAGTTTTTTACCTTTCTACAAAGATAGTTGTTACATGATTGCAGAGCTGACTGTACTCATTGTTGATACCCAATATTTGAGAGAGGCTCACCCCTAGCCAAGGAGAGGTCTAAATTCAAACTCTAAAGTATAGTTTCTGCTGGATGGGCTGCAGTGTAGACTGGGGAACAGTTCGGGGGGGAGGGGTGGGGGGGGGAGACAAGGAGGCCCACAGAAGGCGTAGAAGAGGAAGAACTTGGCTCTGTAGCACTTCTCCTGGACTCTTCATTTTGGTGCCCTATTAGATTAGGATTTTTTACTAAATTAGTTGTATTTTAAAAGACCACTTAAGGGGCTAGAGGAATAACTCAGGGTTAAAGCATTTGCCTAGCAATCTCAAGGCCCTGAATTTGATTCTCCAGCACCACATAAGCTGGGCATGGTGGCTGATGCCTTAAAAACCCAGCACTTGGGAGGCTGAAGCAGAAAGGTTGCCATGAGTTCAAAGCCAACCTGGCGTCATAGTGAGTTCAGGACCAGCCTGGACTACAGAGCAAGACTCTGTCTCAAAATTAATTAATTGATTAATTAATATACCGTTTAAGACTAGGTGTAGTGACACATACCTGTAGTCCTAGTGCTTGGGGGGCACTAAGGTGGGCAGATTGCAAGTTCGGTCTTAGCCTGGACAATTTAGTGATTTTGAAAGATCCTATCTCAGAAAAACAAAAACAGCTGGAGATGTAGTTCATTGTAAAGGCCTAGGTTATGTCTTTTATTCCTTCCCCCTAACCCCCGCCTACCCCCCCAAAAAAGAGCCACTTAATTATTTAACACGGAGACCCATGGTCTTGGAAGGAGCAGGCTGCCAGGACAAGGAGGCCCGCAGAAGGCATAGAAGAGGAAGAACTTGGCTCTGTAGCACTTCTCCTGGGCTCCTCATTTGGGTGCCCTAATAGATTAGGATTTTTTAGTAAATTAGTTGTATATTAAAAGACCACGGGCTGCTCACCTCCAGGTGAGCCGGAGGTGAGCAGCCTGTGAAACTCGGCTTCTTGTCAGTAAACTCCTCAGAGGTTCTAGTGCTGCTGCTGATTGACAAGAGGCGGAGCTCTGCTCCCTGCCCCCCTCCTGCTGCTCACTGTTTCAAAGCTGTGTCCTCCAACAACCTACAGCATAACAAGTACACACCCCCATCCTAGGGATAATGGTCTTCAACTGAACTAGTCTCCAGTGTCATAAAGGTTATAGACCACTGACTTGAGAAACTGCCTTTTTCTTTGCACTCTGGTGATCTTGAAGAAATTATTCTGTGAGTTACTAGTATACACAGCCCTCCTCAGTGGGAGCTGAAGTCTCTGTGTGCAGCACTTAGAAGCAATCCATTCTAGTTACTATTTTTCTTGCAAAGTATTTCATTAAATGTCCCATCACTCAGAAGGCTATTGGTAAAGAATGTCTATTTCTTGGCCTAACCCATGTCCAGGACTTTGTATTACAGAAGCTATTGTGTGCCAAGAATACAAGAGCACTTTTTGGAGTATTTTGGGGATTTACTCAAATTTGCAAGTCTGGTTAGGTCTACTAAGCCCAGTCATACATCACCATAGTACTAATAAGGTGCTCCCAAGTGTGCCTTCCATCAGGGTGGAAAAGAGAAATTACACAGGGAAATTCCAGAGGCAGGTACAGAGCTTTCCCATGTAGGCGTAGCTCTTGAACAACTTCAGTGTTACTGGCGTCCCTCACCAATGTGGACATTTGTTACAAGCACTGGACCTACACTGACACATCACTGTCTCCCAGATTCTATAGTTGACATGACAGTTCATATTGAATTGTACATTCTTTGGGTGAATAATGACATATATGCACCACATAGTGTCATACAGAGAAATCTCACTGCCTTAAAAAATCTTTTGCTCTACGTGATCACTCCTTCCTCTTCCAACTCCTAGTCTTCTTACTTTCTCCATAGTTCTTCCTTCTCCAGGATGTCATGTGATGAGACTCATAGAGTATGGCACCTTTTCAATTGATTTATTTTACCTAGTAATATACATTTAAAGTCCTTATGTGTCTTCCTACAATTAGATAGTTCATTTCTTTTTCTTTTTAGCACTGCTTAAAAATCTCTTGTAGTTGTGTATTGCAGGTTTTATCATTTCCCCTATGGAAGGACATCTTGGGTACTTTTTCAGATTTTGACAATTCAGATAAGTTACTCTAAGCACTGTGCAGGCAATTCAGCTCACTTCTGTAAATGGCATGCTTGCTTGGTTATATAGTAAGAGTATTTTTTTAGTTTGTAAGGAATTGCCCAAATGTCTTCCAGAGTACCTGTATTACTTTGCATTGTCACTGGCAATAAGGGAGAGTTCCTATTGCTCCATGCTCTTGTCAGCATTTTGATGTTGTCAGTGTCATATTTTAGTAATTCTGTTAGGTGCCCAGTGGTATTTCCTTGTTTTAATTTGCATCTCCCTAAGGGTACGTAGCTGAGCATTGTTTCTTTTGTTTATCTGCCATCTGTGTGGGTCTCTGTTGAGGCCTTCTGATTATTTTATAGTTGATTCATTCGGTTTATCGCTGATTCTGAGAGTTTTTTGTGTGCTTTGGATGATGTTCCTTTATCAGCCATATCTTTTCTCCCAGTCTGGCTTTTCTAGCCCCCTGATCACTCTTCACTTCTGCTAACTTTCCTCCCTCAGTGTTGATAGCATTTGTCCATGTAGCCTTTCATTTTGATCTTGGCCTTGTTTATCTTTGCCTCTACTATTTCATTAGCATTTTCTCTTTACATTTTAATATAGTTACTTTTCTACACTGTTTAAAAAACTTTTGAGTAAATACATTCTAGTTCTCAATGAATTAATTGTTCAGGAGCTTCATTTCTAAAAGACAACACATTTTCTAAGTCGTATAGCATGCAGACATTTTAGGCTTAATTTCCAATTAATGAGCATTCAGAAATGGGTGATGTTCTTGTGAGTAGTCTCCCTGAGCATGCCAGCATTGAACTCTGTAATGAACTGTGGTGAGAGTTACCGCCTGTGTTAGCACATACATGCTTACTGACTAGAGTGACCATGTGGAAACCAGACGCTGCTGTTCCTTGGGGGAGGGGCCCAGGCTGGGGAAGGCAGGTGGGCAGCAGCACAGATACCAAATCAGCGCTGTGTGGTGGGACAAAGAGGGAGGGAGAGAAAAGGTGGTTCTGCTCCCTCCTTCCTGGGCATACAGAAGGAGGTACCAGTCTCAGAGCACAGAGCACCCCTGCCCCTGACTGGGACCAGGACCTTTGCCTCTGTGGTTGCAACACATATGACTCCCAAGGCATGGGCTTCACCATGAGGAAGGAGGGGCTGATGAGCTGAGAAGGTGGCTGAAGAGACTAGGAAGCCAGACTGCAGGGGAGTTTTGGGGGTTACTGGTGGGGCTGAGGTGGATCGGCAAACAGGCTGTTGGGTGCAGCCAGCAGGTATAGTCCTGAGGAAGTAACCTCGCCCTGCAGCCAGGATAAGGCTGTGGCAGGAGCAGGGCAGGGACTCCTGAGAATATTGGATGAGAAGGAAGAAGTGGGCTAGGTGAAATTGCTTTACGTGCTGAGAACTAGTAATGTGTATGCAGTTGGGAAACATCCAGGAACAAGAAAAATATGTGTCACCTGTGCTGCCACTGACTACATGGCTGCTCCTGCTTACCAAAGCCTTTTCAAGATCACTGAAGCCTTCAGCCCTGTGATGATCTCACTACTGAATCACCTGTGCTCCCACCTTTCTCCTCATGTAGATCCTCCTGCCACCTTTGGTCTCCTCAGAACATTTCCTGCTGTGACCCTGGCTGGTCCCATGTTCTCTGGGTCCTTGAGGAAAGGAGTCTTGATTCCTAGTTACAGGAACTAACAGTGCTCATTAACTGTTTCTTAAGTATGCTTCCAAACAGGACCTCATGGTAAAGAGCTGTGTGATGTGTACATTTCTTTGTTAACGTATGTCATAGAAGCAAAGGTTCTCTGGAAACTTGTGCTGCAGTCTGCTGTTCTGTTCCACTTCCTAAAATATGCTACTAGTCCCTGTATAACCTGGCCATAATTCACATTTTCCAAATGTCTCATAGTGGTAAGTACCTCTGGCTTTCTTTGGATTAGCTTTTAGCCCAAGTAAGCCCTCCCATCCTAAAACAGTCTGGACGTGTGTGGTAAAACATCTGCCTGGTAACTTCCTCTCATGGTGACTTCTTTTTGGCTGCTTGGGAGAGCTGATGAGTTCTTAACAGGATTTCTATGATTGGAGGGGTGCCCCACAGAGTGCCTTGAAAAAGATGTCTCATAGCTGTCATTTTCACATTTATAGAGGCAGAGGTGTATTGATCACAGTTCTGTTTGTTAATATCTTTCCATCTGGAGTCAAGTACAAGCTTTTATTGACTAGGGACAAAGAAACAAGATCAAGCAGACTCTGAGCTGTGTGACTGACTCTTAGAGATGCAGATGTGCCCCCGCTGCTCTGCCCACTCTCCTGCTTTTGCCATCCTGACCCACTGCAGCCTTGTCGTCCCTGCTCTTCTCCCGCCCCTGACACACACATGCACGCCCATGTGAGCACGCTCCTATGCTAATATTTTAGGGCTAGGTAACCTTGCTCAGCTGTATGAGCCTTTAAGTGCCAGGAGGGCAGAGTTCCCACATTCTCTACAGCCTAACCCACAATTATGACTCTTAATTCACATATTCAAGGCCTGCCTTGGGAAAATACTGTATCTGGAGTGTCAGTTTTTTTCAGCACCTTCCACTGGTGTTCGCATTCATTTTCCCTAATTATTCATTTAGCAGACTATTATGAAGGAGGTCCCCGCAAGAGAGTAGGAAAATGCCATTTAAATAAAAGGTCACCCTAGAAGGAGAGACCCTGAGATCAAGCAGGCTGCTGTGAAAGGAGGTGTCACTTTTCTGAGAATTTGTACAGAATACTGAACCTGTACTACAAGCACTGGGGGGCACGGCCTCTTGGCCGTAGGGAGATAGGGTATTTTGTCACACCAAGCAAGGGAACAGTGTTAGGGAAGCTTCAGAATTGTTTGCATAATGTCACAAAGGCTTTGATTCTTTGGTTCATAATCTGCAGCAAATAGTGAAGATGACCAGAAAAGGTATCACACTGACATTAGTGCTTCCTCCCCTACTGTCAGCTCTGCAGCCTCCCCTTCTCACCCCACCCTAGTCTGCTACTTCTACTTCCTCATGGATGGAGACCAGCCCTCAGATGACAATTTCACTCCACCACATTCCCCTCTGCATTTCCCACGCTGGGGCCAGAGCAAGCCCAGTAAAATCCGCTGCACCTAATAGCTACCACTGCCCCATATGGAAGTATTCAAGTCCTTGATGGGGTTAGGAGACCTCCTGCAACACCACTCGAAGGTGCAGTCAGCATCCTTGAAGGTCCTACCTAGCTATGCTATTTCACAGTTTCCCCAAAACACTGTGTGTCTGATGGCACCCACAGACACACAGCTTGTTGTATTTTCTTGCCTTCAACCTCCTTTGTCTGTCTTGTTGAAGTCTGATTCTTTGACATGCTCCTTATGGAGTCCCGAAGCTTTGAAATCTTAGAGGTTTATCCCAAGTGTCAACTGTTTCCTCTCTTCCCCAGGTGGTTCTTTTAGCACCTTCCCATTGGTTCCTTAAATCCAGTGAACTTTTTCAGGGGAAGAGGATTCATATCTGGCTCTCCCCAGAGACAGTGATTTTCTGAAGATCCTGGAGGTCATTGACATCTGCCTTTTTGCTGGGCGTATCAAAATGAGACTGCATCTCATTGAAGAAAGTTTGCATTATGTTAAACTTAACTAATGTAGTATACTGACCAGTATGTACACAAGGTTAAAGTGTTAACTAAAGACTTGGACTCTTCTTGGTGAGGTGAAGGAAGTGGCTGAGGACAGCCATCCAGCGGCTGGAGAGGCTCCACTGTCACCATGATTATTAATATGTTGTAAAGACGTTTTGGGGATTCCGCCATATTTTGTATTGTTGCCAACAAAATGTTGACAGTTGTATTGTGGTTAATAAATTCATTTAGATTTATAAGCATTGTTTACAGAACCTGTTCGCCTGCTGAAACTCTAACAGCATCTGTTCCTTCTTACTAATTAACTGCTAATTACGAATGAGCTTTGTGTGTTTGTCAGTATAACTGGCTCATGCATTTTGTAAGGAACATTAACAAATTGATTTACATAGTGGCAAAGCAATCAAAAGAGTAAACTGAACAGCAAGCATCTAAAGCCCCTTAGCCTGTTTTTTGAATGAAACAAACTTTTAATGTTATAAATAATGCCATAAATTTTCTGTTACCTCAATTCTTTGGTAAAGGTACAGTGATCAAAAGCAATACAGAATAAGTATCAGAGGTGAGCATGGTGGCAGGTGGCCCAGAGTTGCAGCGAGGGTGGTGAGGGAACTTCTAGGAAGTTGATGGAGGTGAACCCCAGGATGTGGATGCATGGGACATACACAGAGTCCCTTCTGGGAAATGCTGCTTCACTTTTTTAATTATCTTTTTTAAAAATTATTATTGTAGCCACTGGAATTGCTTCTGAGCTCTATCCCTGATCCCTGAAATGCTGGAGCACATTTTAATACCAAAGTACGTGTTGCAGCCAGCATGCTGCCAATTAAGTGGCCAGGAATGTAACACCAGGGTCCACTACATTTGTTCCTGGTGTTAGGCGCTCAGATTTCAAACTCTTAATAACATGAGTTGTGCTTTTAAGTATCGGCCTTTACAATGAGCCAGTTAGTTGAGTGATTCCGATAGCGGTAGACTCACTTTCTCATCCTTCTAGGGATACAGAGAACAGCTGAAGGCAGCTCCTCCCCTTCCCCACCTCACCCAGTGGGCTTAGCCTCCAACAATCCCTGGGTTGTTTTCTAAAGCTTCCTCCTTGGCTAAGAAAAGATGGATGAAGGATATGTCCAGGCACGAGAGACAGGAGTGTTAAGGGAAAGGCAGAACTGTGCTGGTGAACATTTACCTTCTTGATTGGCTGCCAGGTTCATGGAGGCATAAAACCAAAGGTCACTGCCTACGTGGGTGGACATATAGTGCAAAACTTGGAGAATGGCTTCAAAATTGTCTGAACACAATTAAGAGCAGTCACATCAAACGAAGTTCTACTGTGTTCACAGAGATTGGAAGGGCCAAAGTATACAAAATTGGAATGAGTATTGGCAGTGATGTGTAGGGTCAGCACTATTGGGAGGCGGGGGAGGCCTCCTGGATTCTAAGAGACCCAGTTTCCCAGATGTGAGCCTCTGCCAGATCCCCAAACCTCTCTGAACCGCAGTTAACTCACCTGTAGGATAAGAATGATGTAAATCGGCCTTCTTCTCCAAGGCTGTTGTGTGGATGAAGAAGATGACAGATCCCATCTAAACAGTGAGAACTGTCATCCTTGGCCCTGTTGCTTATATGAGTAACTGTCTGAAAACACTGTATTTTTAACTTTACAGTGATTATATATGGAAGGGAAGTCTCTTTTCTCATCAGTATTTGTATTATTTTTCATCCCATGTAGATGTAAACAAAAAAAATAAAGCCCACATAAAGATGTTATAGATAGGGAGTACACGTTATCAATGAAGTGTTTAGAGGGAATGTCGAAATTATTTTACAAAGCTGTGGTACATGCTGAACAAATTTGATTATGGATGAACCTTCTGACGAGTGTAACTAATAGTGCTTGTTGATAAGACAGAGACTTGGCTGGTGAATCTTCGCTTTCAAAATAATTTTTAATTATAGTAAAAAATAGCTCTAAAATTTTATGCAGTAGGAAGGAAAGGATAGCTTTAGGGTTACAGTATTTCCGAATATTAAGTGTTCAGAAAGCTTAGTGAAGTCAAATAGTGTGCTTCAAAATATTGTGAAATGATTAAATTGTTAAAAAATTATTTCAGCCACCATTGGATGGGCATGTATGTGTTAACCATCATAAGATACAAAAAAAAAAAAAAAGAAAAAGAAAATGATTGGGAAGAGATATGATTCTCTGGGAACTTAAAACCTAGAAAGAAAGTCAAGGACTTGTTCCATACTTGTCCCTGTGTCAGATTGCAGTGGCAGTGTAACAGGAAGTACCAGGAAACCACAAGGAGTACCAGGTCCAGTCCTACTTGAGGCTCTCCTTACTCAGCACGTGGGTGTTGTCTGTAGGTGGCAGTGAACAGAAAGCCTTTCTCTTAACTAATTGATTAAGACTTCTTTAACAAAGCATGAATTAGAAATGAGTACAGGTTGGTTTGGGGTTTCTTTTTTTGGATTTACAGCCAACAGTCCAGTTTCTAAGACTTTTCTGGTTTAAATGATGCCAGTTTGTAACAAAGCCATTCTTTAAGCCAGACAAATGTGGGGTTTACCCACAGGACAAATGTTGATGTCTAAGTATAGCAGCCTTGTTGAATATTTACTGTGACAGAGGTCTACATGTCAGAAAACATGCCCATGGTATTTCTATACCTGAGGACAATCCTTAATGGAGAAAGCTTACAAACAATAGAATAAGGTTAAAATGATATGTGAGAACACGGGTCTATGCTTTTCTACTTAAATAGTGTATAAGGGACTCAAAAGCCTTTAGACAAGTGGTTCTCTGCCTTGGTGTGCACACTTGCATGTGTGTGCATGTTCAAAGATGCACATATTGTCCACGTAGTTCAGATCCATTTAGACTTGGAGGTCTGCGCTTCTTGGGAGGGAGGTTTGTTTGTAATCCATTTTCACCCTGAGCTCAATTCTACCTGTTAAGAACCACTATTATAGGCAGATGTACACAGGCTGTTGTTGGCTCTCATCTGGGGGTTTTAAGAAAAGGAAAAGCATTTGTCTTTTCCTACGTGAAATGGTTCCTTATTTGCAGATTATCATCATTGAAGGACAATTTTGTAGCTGGTTTCCACTAAGAAATAGATGTCATCGACACAGGATGAGAGTAACTTGGAAAGAATTATGAACTTCCTTTAAAATGAGAAAGTCAATGAAGGGAGGCAACATAACCAGAAAAGGGGAAAATTAAAATCTGAAATAATTTATGGGCAAAATAATTTTCCAACTAAGAATATATTAGCTGCATATTCAAAACATTTCAGAGGAATGTTTGTAATCAGGTTATATTGTGATTTGGGGCAGCTCACAGTCTCCCTGCAGCCCAAGGGGTCAGTTTTCCCCTCCTGGACCTATGACACAGATTCCCCACAGACACACATGGTTATCTAGTCTTAGGACACCAGCCACTGTGTCATGATTTCTGCCGTTGGAGTGACATGTAAGAGAAGAAATGGTCAAGAGACTTTAGGTAGGAAGAGAAGACGCTGCAGCTGCTCTGCTGCGTTTTCACTTTGGACCCCACCTCTACTCTTCTCTGGGCTCTTTTTCAGCCTCCTCTTCTGACTTTGCAGAGGCTGCAATGTGATGGACACTATGGGCTGTTATTACTGCCGGTTTGCAGACACAGTGCAGTTCAGAGTCCCCTGCTGGCCGCAGAGTGAAAGTGGAATCAGTGGGACAGAGCCCAGTCAGGAGAAGGGCAGATGGAGCAGCCACCCCAGCAAGATCCTGTTGGGCTCATACAGATGAGGACCACAGGACTGGAGGACAAGACACATCGGGGAGATTTATAGAAATAGCATGAATTGGTTGACCAGATATAAAGGAAGGAAAAGGAGGAAGAGAAGATGAGACTACAGTATCTGGTTTGATCCCCATTAGAGACCGTGGTTTCAGAGACAAGAAGAACAATAGGGAGAAGGGGCTGCAGGTACAATGCATGTGAGGGGCTGTGGACATTCGAAGTTTGAAGTGCCTGTGGAATAGCCAAAGCATACCCTCTGGATATTTTTATTTGTGAAGGAAACCTGGTTGAAGTTAGATGTCCGAAAACATTCGCATGGAAGTGGTCATTGAGGACCTGAGCGCTTATGAGCTTCATGAGTTGCATAGAATGAGTAGAAGACTAAGATGGGAGCTGAAGAATGCTAACACAATAAGAAAGGGTGAGAGGAAAGATAACAGAAATCAGAGGCCAGAGAGGCAGGCAGGAAACGGAGAGTTTGCTAATGGGAGGGGAAAAAAAAAAAGAGTGTGCCTTTGGAGAGAAAATAGGAAAAGGGCAAACCAGTGTCCATTGTCTACAGGGCAGTCGGGTGGTCATTAGGAAAGTTACAAGGAGGAAACAGTTCTAGGCCATGGATTAGTGAACAGAAAGGTGTGGGACAGCTGTCATGAACCAAACCTTAGAGAATTGCTGACTAATGCCAGAGAAAAGCCTGTCCAGAAGACTCTGCTTTTAGTGTAGAGCAATGCAGAAACAAACCAGTGGGAGTTCTTGTTCCAAAAAGAAGTTACCAGCTGTGTGACTTGCTAGGAAACACTTGAGTAGACACACATTTATTTTAAAATTAGTAACTTGCTTATCAGTTAGCAACTTATAAGAAATCATCAATATTTATTGAGGACTTTGTACATGCTTCGCTTTGTAATTTGGCTTTGTCTTGGTGAATGCATTTAGTTTTCAGAAAGAGCTGATTGCTTCCATACAGTTCTGAATGTCTACTGTCTTCTGTTGTTACTGAAAGGACAAATCACCTCAAGTGTACATTCTCCTCCTACACTTACCCAACTGTCACTTCTTTGGGATTTCAGTTTCCTCACCTATAGCCCATTGCTCTCTCCCTCCTTCACAAGAACTAGGGAGTCTTCCCAGTCACATTAATGCTTCAAGGAAACTTGACCACAGATATAAAAGTTATCTCCAAGTTTAAAAGAAATCAGTGGTTATTGCCCTGCATTGATGCTTAGGTCACCGTATTTACATACTTGTACTGGATACCATTCACTTGGAGGAGACCTTTTCTTTTGGAAGCCCAAGCTCCATGGTTGCCAGCTCTGCCAAACTGCTGGGATAAGCTTTTGTCCTCTTTATTTCTTAGGTCCAGAGTGCAGTCTGCATGTTCTAGAGCAAGGACATCCTGCTAGCTGTCACACCACTGCCACTGTGGTAGACCATTTAGACTGGAGTGGTTGCTTATTTCCAGAGCAAAGACCGTATGCTCTAGATAAAAAACACCTCGCAAGAATCCTAGAGGTGGAATTGAGGGAGCCAGAAATGGGCTTGCAGAATACATTTGCTTTCTACTAACCTTGACTGAAATTTAACATTGCCTTCAAATATGAATGTAATCAGAAATCTATAGCAGTGTTAGCATAGCCTGTGACTTTGTCGTCCACAGAAGTCACAACTATCTACCAATCATCCTGAAATCATCACAGCAAGGTTACTTTGTCACTATTTGCCATGTGGTAGGTAGTAAATCTGTTCTTAGATCATGATGTGTTAAGAAAGAAGTGTATTTGTTACTCTATCATCAGATACTTCTCCTATTTTGAGTACCATATTTCATTACAGTTACTTCTTTTGTAATCCTTCGAATTCAAAGACACTGGTCTAAGAAATGTTCTTTTGAGAAGTATCAAGAAAAACTTTACGCATTTTCTCCCATTTCCTGTCCTGTCAGTCATATAAATTGAACGTGTTTTTGTCTCATTTGTAAAAGTATGCATTAATAAAATTAAGGATTAAGTCTTCAAAACTAAATAGAAATGCTTATGGTCCTATTTCTATCTCTCTTGGTTTTTACCCACAGAGCCCCTCAAGGCCAAGTATGTCTCTCAGGTTGCTGTTGATTCCCTCACCCTGATCTGCTCTGTTCCTTGGGCTCCCAAGTCACCAACGCCTCCCTCTTGTCTGACAGCAGGCTTCGGAAGGCCTGAGGTTGGGGTTGTTCTTACTGTCTCCTCTTTTCCATTTGGAAAGTTCTGTTCATCTCCTTTCCATCCCACCACTCCTTGCCCATTCTGTCCGCCCCTTCTTGCCTTACACCTCCTTCATACTTCTACCCCTGTACTGTCAGCATAATGCACTCTGGCACTCCGGCCCTGCCTTCAGCTTGCTTAGTGGAGCTGTGTCTCCTGGGGCTAGCTAGAGACAACCCGTTTCCAGAACAATTCTGCCCCTTCTTCCTCACTCGTGTTCCTCTGCAGCTCTGTTGCTTGCCCTAGTGACACATGCTTGAATTTGGCCTCCACTCACAACACCCTTTATGCAAGCCTGTGGGTGCCACTGGCCGCAGCTTCACCTCTGCTCTGAGCATCTTTAGGCTTTTTGCACATGGGCTGTTCTTCATCAGATCCACCACTGGCCCTCCCTGGAGCTCATCATGTAGCTAAGCACAGAATTTAAGGCTGGGCATGACCTGTATCTGTTTGCTCCCCAACCTCTCTGTCCCATCCCCATCTGTGCAGCCTCACCTCCGTACTTTCTCAGAGTAGTCTTTGATTGGTCCATCAGTTCATTGGTTTCTTGCTGGTCTAGTATGCTTGACATTAGTGCTCCCTCCTGTCAGAAGTCTTCCTGGCTCTCCCCTCCAGGTCTGTAGGGATGCTCGTCTTCTGTGCCTGTCTCTTACTTCCCAGAATGGCCTGCTGCAGATGAACACTACAGCCCTCGTTACTCTGAGTAGAGATGATTCTCCCTCTTTCCTCCTCTAGGCTGTGCGTCTTGTGTGAGGAGCAGTTCCAACTTACTCTTCATTGTGTCCCCAGGATGGGCAGGAGCCAGGGCCAGCAAGTACCATGTGCTGAATTAAATAGTCAGCTGGGCAGCTTGCTGCCACAGGCTCTGCACCAGGCCAGGGAACTTCCCCAGATAGGAACAAAAATGCCCACTGGGCTGAAGTTTAGTCTCAAGTGTGGTACACACAGCATGGATCAAGCAACAGCCCACAATCCCAGGATCTCAGGAGGGAATGCAGGGGACACCACTAGACCCAGCCCAGGGTCACAAAGCTCAGTCCCTCCAGCTCAGACCATGTTGTGATACCAATACCCTGCCAGTTTATGCGAGTACGGGTATTTATAGTTGTGTGAGCTGTCAATTACATGAACCAGTAGAACCTAAGAGAAAAATGCAATGGAAGGAAGCTCAACCAGTTGGGCAGACCCTCAGCGTAGGCTTCCAGAAGATAGCCCTGTCCCCAGCTAAAGGGTTATCACCAACCACCTGCATTCTAGACAACGGACAGTGGGTTTTTCTTCTCCTTCTCCTTTCCTGCCCCTTTCTTTCCTCACCCATTTGCTTGCCTTTACGTCTCAGGAACCTAGGGTCATTCCTGGCCATATATGTGGTCTTCTCAGGCCTGCCCTTGATCAGTTAGCATAGCCTGCCACCTTGTCTTCCTTTGTCTCTGCCTTCCATGCCCCCTTCATATGTCTCCTCACCTCATTAGACATGCATTGAAGTGCCCTGCCTGTTGTCTAGCCTTCATCCTGCAGCCCTCAGATTCCCCTCTGCCCATCTCCACAGTAGCCTTTCTACTCACCGAAGACTTGCAGCTATAAGTGGAAACATGTCTCAGGCTCCCCCTGACCTCTGGGATGAAGCCTGAGCTCTTTGCCTAGCCCCTATCCCTGGGTCTCCCTCTTCCTGCTGCCCTGGTGCCCTGGTATTCCTGGTCACATTTGAAGTTTGGCCCTTGGCCTCTGCACTTGCCCTACCTTTCAACCAGAAGGCCCTTGCTTGTTTGCCTGCTTGCCTTTCTTCTGGTCACCCACTCTCTCCTGAGAGTAAGCCCCACATGCTTGAGACTGCTGTCCTGAGAAGGGCTTGCCTGCATGGTGGCCTTAGGTCAGCATCTAGAACTTGGATTTAGGACACGAGGGCTCCTATCACTCTGAATAGGTAACCGTATCTCATTATTCCTAAATTGATGGTTAAGGCTGAATTCCTGCTTTCTCTTTGGGACTTTGGAAGCTTGGTACTTACCAGGTGAAGAGTAACCATATGACCAGCCCAGCAATAACCTTGAGCCCCGAGTCTCTCAGGTTTCCTTGGTAGCATTGCCATACTATGTTCCAGTTGATTATTAGAGAAATGTAGTGCCCTCTGTGCAACTTGGCTGAGAGAACAACCTTGAATTAGGTTGCTGCCTGCAGACTTCCGCCTGGTGCTCTTGCTGATTGTGTTGTGTCCTAACTTTGAGTACAGTTGCATGCTGAATCTTGGGGGTCTTCTTAGTGAGTTGTCCAGTGTTGGTGTTTGGGGAATTCCTAGCTGCCAGATCTGTCAGGAAGAGCCCTTCTAGAAACCTTTCTTACTGTTGACCTCGTGCCTCATTATGATTGACTTCTCTTAACCATGCAAGATTGTTCCAAGACCCCCAGATACCTGAAGCCACCCACACTTCTCTCTCTCTCTCTCTCTCTCTCTCTCTCTCTCTCTCTCTCTCTCTCTCTCTCTCTCCCCCCTTTGTCCCTGCTGTGTTGCCACATAGTACCAGGGCTAACCTGCCATTCAATTCGTGTTTGATACGGTGTTTCTGTTGCATATCTGCTCTTGAACTTTGGGGCCAGTATTAAGCAAAGTAGAGTTATTTGAACATAGGTGCTGGGAAGTCACCATAGTCTGATAACCAAGACATTAGTAAGTGAATCGTAGGTGAGCACTGTGTACACTGTGGATACAATGGACTAAGTGATGAGTCACATCCCAGATGTGTCAGAGCAGGATGGATTGAGATTTGATCATGCTTCTCAGGCTGGCACATAATTTAAAATGTAAAAATAGCTTATTTTTGGAATTTTCTATGTATTGGTGATGATTAAAATCAGCTAAACCAGCTAAAGGGAGAGGGATACTATATTGTTTGGGTGTCTTTCTATTTAATGCCAATAAGCTGGAAAGACACATCCTATTCACTCTTTGGACTATCAGGAGTTTGAATCTAGGATTCAGATGAAGGAGGTTTTTGGGCAAGCCATTGGTAAGGTTTTATCCTAAAGCTTGTGGACACCTTGAAACGCTTTAGTGGATGTGTTTTGTATGTATGGGCATCTTCTCAGAGGAGGCTACAGTTCTCAAGAGAGATTGGGGGGTCTTCCTGTCCTCCCTACCCCAAGAGGTTGAGAACCTAAGTTGGCATGACAAGGAAGCATGTAAATGAATTGCTGGTCATACCGGTTAAATATAGAGGTTTAGAGGTGGGGGATTTCATGAGACTTCTGGTTTTGTGAACAGGGATCCTTAAGAATGATAGTTCTGTTAATAGGATAAGAAACTAAGGAAGAAAAGATAATTTGGTTCAGAAAAATAAAAATAATAATTTTTAAAAGGAAACCAGAACTGGAAAATGCCTGGTCATCTGTTTTTCTCCAGAGCATGGCCATTCTGGCTTTTCACCACATCCAAAAATGCAGAACGCTTTTTCCATTCGCACAACTCTTGCTTTTGCTTTTGTCGCAAAGAAAAACGATTCACAGTGAAAATGATGTTGTTGTGCGGTGTACATACTCTATATTAAATTCATAAGTAATGTGAAGCACTTTATAAATTATTTAGCTTGAAGTTCATTTTGTATAGAAAATTACATCTTTGAAAAGATATGACAGGGTTAAAATGAATCAAGTTTATCGTAAAACTGTTCTAGCCATGGTAATTTAATCTGTGTCATTTTATCGAACAAGAAAAATTTTTAGTATTTTCAACACTCATCACTCAGGTAGTACAGTTGCTGGTACTCTTGAAGCGATGGTCTCTGCCTTTTCCTTGCCACAGCTCCCCTGCACATGCCTTGCTCTGCATTTCCTTGACAGTGGCTCTCATACACTACACTACATCTGTACCAGCCAGTACAGAGGTGCAGTCTGAGCCAAGAGTCAGCAGAGCTCTGACTTCTGTGTTCTACTGAGGATGAAAAGTCCTGTGACATGGTCTTGTGCCCATCACTTCTCCATTTGGAGATTATCATTTCTTAGTTTTCACAGCATGGTCAGTGAATGAGGAAAATGTCAAAACCTTTGCAGAAAGTAATGTCTGCTCAATTCTGTAAGTAGATGCTGCTCATAAATTCCTGTGTGGTGATGCTCCAAGGTGCTCCTTGGATACCACATGCCCTGGCCAGGGTAAATCCACTTTTTATACCTTTTGCCACTCTCAGTTATCCTGCAGAGTCTGTTTCCACAGTACCTTGTAAGCCCTTGCTTAGGACTTTCTGGCAACCTGAGTACCACCCTGTCTTCCGCCCAACTACACAGGTCAGTGTACCTGTCTGAGTTGCTTCCAAAGTCTATAATTCTGAGGTTGTTTCTCCTTGAATCATCTATCAGCCGTTGTAATCATTTGCTTTCTTTCTTTCTTAGTGTTCTTCAGGGCCTGTATGATGCAGCTCAGTCACTTTATTTTCTAGGTCTGACATTCTATTCTGAAAATGTTTAATGTGGTTGCTTATTATTTCCTGTGTGTTTTTCACTTCCTGAATATCTGCATTCAATTTTTTTATATCTCTGTTGTGTTCTTCTCTAATTTCTTGTATTGCCTTCATTATCTTCTGGTCTATTTCTTCTATGGTTTCCTGTTTTTGCTTTTCAAGGCTTACTTTTAGCTTAGCTTCTGTTGGTGTAGCTCTTGCGCTGTCTGTTTTATTTCCTGCTTTAATATCTGCTTTAATTCAATGTATTTCTGGGCCCAGAAGTTACCAGCATTTTTGCCATAATAATATTGTAGGGAGATTTCACAGATTTTATAGAAGAACTGGTACTGTTTTAAAAGTGTATCTATTTTTGCTTATTCACTTACAACCTTAACTTTTTCCCGCAATGTGTAAATATTGAGGGAGTTTCTCTCATTTGGACTCTTCATGCCTTTGCAGTGTGGGGGTGGGGTGCTTAGTAGTTGTACCCATGGCTGCCTCTCTCTACCCGCTTCTCCCTCTCAGTGTTTCAGGTCTTCTCTGTACTTGGATTGATTTCCTGTTCATCTCTGTACTTTAAAGATATCCTGGTCATGTTGTTCCTTAGAGCTCCAAGTAAAAAATGACTTTGTTCCATGGTGCTATGTTAAATTGGCTGGTTAATTCTGGTGTTATTTACCCTGTAATTCATTAGTTTCACCCCACCATTGGCAGCTGACAGGCTGTAATTTCACGCCTTGCAATAAAAGATGTCTCATAATCTGCTTCATTTAGCAGCAAGAGAATTTAATGAAATTAACTGCAGTCCTAATTATGCCAGTGAATACTAAAGACCGCCATCAAGTTTTCTCAGAAAAGGACGAGGTCCACCTCATGAAGGATTTGGAATATAATTTTCTGGGGAAAGTTACAAATGTCTTCCTTCTCCTGGCAACAGGGCTGATTATGACTGCACATAGGACTGTCGTTACCTGGTTTGTTTCTGAATGTCTCTTCAAAGTATTCATTGTTTCAAACCAAGTCCAAAATGAATTCTTTTGTAAGAGTGATGTTGACAGGGTTAGCAGGTCAATGTGAAGTTTGTACTCATCGCTCCTTTCCTCTCATGATGGTTTCTGGTGTAGGTTTATATCTACTCAGCTTATCTGGGTCCCCAGGGTGAGCGGAAGCATGGCTCCCCTCTGTGCTCAAGGCTCAGCTCTGTGGCTATCACCTTGCCTGTGGGGCTACTAGCCCCATGAGAAACTTCCTGGATACAGGTCACTGCTTGGCAAGCATGGAGTATCCATCCTTTCCTGACCTCTTGCCCAGCCTTGCTTCATTCCCACAGCTAAGCCAAGCCTCCGCTCCAGGAAACAGCCGTGCTACACCTTCTCTTGGTGTGTCTCATCAGCCTTTCACACTCCAGATGTTCCTGCTTCCCTCTCTAACACCGTCCTTGGTTCTGACCCTCCTGCCTCACAGTTGCTTCACTGCCTCTTCATCTGCAGTGGAAAACACAGAGGCAGAAGAGCATAAGCAATGCTCCTGTCTCCTGCCCAGCGCTTTTCCCGGGGCTGTACCTATGCCTTCTTCCTGCCTCCCCATTAGTGTCCCAGGCCTTGGGCTACTGCGGCATGCAAAGGAGAACAAGCATGAAAAGGCTATTTTCTGCACAGGGCCAGAAGCATGGAGACTCATGAGGGAGGGAAAGTGCACATCTCACCCTGTACAGGAAAGCCACTGGCGTCTGTCATTGGGAAATGGTCTCTGCTTTAAGTAAGCACAATAGAAATGTGAAGAGCCAGAGTTTCTGCCCCTCACTTCCTGATCTCACTGTACAAACGAACTGCTTCTCAGCTTCTAAAGATGGTTACCTCCCAGGCATTGCCTGGCCAGGTTTCAGTGCAGAACCTCAGTTGCCTGGCTCCACCACACCGCATGTTAGTGTTTGTGCACGCTGACTAAGAGACCATTCTGAGCAGCTCTGGTTTTGAAGATTTGGAAGATGATGGCATGATTTGTGACAGCAGCTGGATGGGGACTGTTTCCTTTTTCTGTCTTTTATTTTATTTTACTTTATTTTTTGAGACAAGGTCTCTCTTTGTATCCCAGGTGGTTCCTGAACTCACAATGGAGGCTGGGCTGGCCTTACACTCATAACAGTCCTCCTGCCTCAGCCTCCCGAGTGCTGGAATTAATAGGCATGTGCCACTATGCCTGGCTTTATGGTTGGGAATTTTTGAATAAACCTCTTGAGATGGTTGCGAATAGCTGCTGTAGTTGCTTAGAAAGAAGTGTTGATACCCCTGGCTACCCTCAGTCCTCATGCTGTCCCCCACAATGGAAGTAGTGACTTCCCAGGCATTTCACTGTGAGTTTGGGGAGCTCTGTGACCTATACCGCAGCCTGCTTATCTTAAGTCCATTTTGAAGGTTTGGTGGGTTTCCTGATCCAGGTCTATTTGGTAGGTGTCATGGTTTGGGTCTAGAGTGTCCTCCAAAAGCCTCATGTTTCTGTGAATACTGCGTACTATTGGGAGGTGGGACCTGGCGGGAAGGGGCAAATGCTTAGGGTGAGACCTGGAGGGGCATGTACTGGTTCCACCCTTCCTCCCAGTCTGGTCTCTGTTCCACCGTGCATAAGGATCTCTGTCTCCCAGAGCACCAGCTCCAGGTCAGGCTCTAGCTGCGGCCCTACCATGTGGTTCCACCATTTTCCAGCCACCTACCTGTGAATGGACTATGACTTTCTGAAACTGTAAGCTTGAATAAGTCTTAGTTCCCTAAAGTTGTGCATGTCAGGTATTGAGTCACAATGACAAAAAGTAACTAAGACCATGGCCTACTATACATAGGAATTAACTGGACCATACTGGGCAGTTGGCCGGGCAGTGGCAGTGCTGGGCCCTGGCTCAGTGTCTTCCCTATTTATTACATTAAGCATGGCCGGGAGCATGATCACTTCTTGCATGAACTCCAGAGTTGTCTCTTAGTCATGAGCTTTCTAGGTTAGCTTGCACAGGAATGTCCCACAGGGAGAGTACTGGACCAGGAAGGAGCCGGGACAACATAGATGTTAAAGGATGGTGACTACACTGAAATTGGAATTTTGTGACTCATCCGACAACCCACCGTGTCACATCCATTCAGGGGGATTGGTGGGCTTCTAGGTCTGAGTCTGTTTGGCAGGCTCTGGTCTGATGTGCATCGGAATGTCCCACAAGGAGCAAGAGACCTGGCTTCTGGGAATTATCCAGGGTTCTTCCTGCTGGGTATCCCAAGGCATACCAGTCAGCCTTCTGCGCAGGGAGTCAGCAGTCCTTAGAAGTACCTTGGCAGGCTTATCAATGTGGCTCTGTGCTGTGGATGACCTCCAAGTGCTCCTGCTGCCCGTCAGATCCAAGGCAGAGAAATCAGTGGGGTTGAGGCGGCCACGCAGCAGGATTCAGCCCAGGAAAGCCTGGAAAGGTGAATGTACTGGGCGAGGCCCGCTCCTGGGAATGGCAGAAGATGTTTACTCCCAGCTCTCAATCTGTGTCTCCATCCTTATCCCCCACTTCACCTTTACCCTTCTACTGTACCAGAGGATGGCATGTGTTCGGGCAATATTCTTAAGAGAAGGAATATTATATGTTCTTGCAGTCACTTTGCCATCTTGATCCCTCAGTCCTCAGTCACCCTGGAACAATGCATATGTGCCTGTGAATGCACATGTGTGGCTCTGAACCTGGAAATGCAGCCCTCATGTCATCTTTCTGAATAAAAGGCCAAGAGACCTAGAAACACGAGGGCCAGGAGCCTGTGAGCTGAGCAAAGAAGGGGCTGGGGTGGTTTCTCCTGAGCACTCGCCATAAAAATAATTGAGCTGACATTAATTCTGGGGGTCTGGGTAGCCTCCTGTTAGGAAAAGAAATAAACCTGAGTGTTTTGATGCACAACTCGCACGTCTCATCTGCAGCACGCCGGAGGTAATTTTGGCGACGAGCAGTAAGGAAACCTGAAGTATTTCTCTCCCAGACCCTCCCAGCTTATTAAAAGAACTTATAGACATGAAAATACATTAAAGTGGGCAAAGCGAAGAGAGGGTGAGAGAGATTAACAACCTCCACTGAATAGAGCCTATTGATGAAACGGGCCTGTGGCTGCCGCCGCCTCTGAAACCAGGTGCTGGGAACTGACGAGGGAGGTCAGGCCGTCCAGAATTTAGGGGGGGTGGAAATTGGCATTTAAAAATAATATATGCCTGAGGACTCATTTCTTCCCTTTTTCTGGTGGGAAAGGAGAAGCAGTTCTGTAGCCAGTCACCCAATCTTAGCACCCAAATTAAAAGATCCTCTTAAAAAGAAGAGACGTGAGCAGCAATGAGAAGGGGCACGCGTGTGCATAATGTCTATTGTCTCATGTCTGGATTTGCTTTTTAATGCCAGGGCCCAGCATGCGAGCAGGGCCCTCCTGGTGTGTAGCCAATGGGCTAGGGGTGAAGAAGGGGAAACCCTAGAAACAGCCCATCTTTTGACAAGCACCTGACAGGTATGGGTGCCTTTGGAGATATTTTTAGGAAATGGGGTGTTGGCAAGTAGAAATTGAAGCCAGCACGGGGATTGGGGGGTGGGGGGAGGTGTGTGTGTGTGTGTGTGTGTGTGTGTGTGTGTGTGTGTAAGAGAAAGTTCGCCGTCAGTCAAGTTTTATCTCTTAATGAATAGAGACTGCTGAAGTAAGGGTTAGGTAATTGAGTTTATAATTAATTAGCCATAACCCTCATCAGATAAAGCAGTTGTGGAGAATTTTTTTTATCTCCTTTTTCTCCCCAGGGCCTGCCCTTCTTTGTCCTTGCTCTGACAGCCAGCACTTATCTCGGGCAGCCGAGCCCGTGCCCATCAGCCCTCCCCCTGGCCAGGCTGAGGGGTGGTCAGCCGAGCCCGGCATTGTGCTGGGAGGCCCACAATCAGCCCAGCTGTCCTGGCCATGATGAATTAGCGGTGGGAGTTAACACAGAGGTGAACTGCAGATCTGCGGTGATAGCTCTCAGGCTGAGCTGTTTGTCCTGCCTTCAGTGCATCCCTGATAGACCTTTGACACCTTCCGACAAAGAGGTTAAAGGAGGGAGAACCCAAGAAATGGAGTGCTTCTCCAGAAAGTTGAGGCAACTTAACAAAAGACCCCTTAATTTCTATAGCAGGCAATTCACTCAACAAAGGAAGAGATCAATGAGAGTTTACACTCATTCTTTGAGGACACTTTTTTTTAATCACATTTATTGGAGCTTTGCATGTTTGGATGACATGGAATGGTGAAAAGTAAGGCATTAAAATCCAAGATTGAGAACGTCTGTCTTCACTATGTTTTACAGGCTAAGTGAGGGAAAAAGCTCTCTCCTACTGTCTTAAAGATTTGAAAGCCGACTGGGGCCAGTTAAATGAGAACTTTTTTTGGCAATGGGGGAAAGGTAATGTCTGGCTTTTACTGAATTAGAAAATTCTAGCCTTGTGATGTCGGGTTCCATGTGATTTTCATTGTTTTCTTTGTAATCAGGCTCCAGGCAGGTAAATCCCTCAGTACCCCAGGGATGAGGCAAACAGGAGAATGAGTCCTTCCTCCACCCCCACCCCAGCTTTTGCAGTCACTGTCTATATTAGATAGCTTCACACAGTTTTTTTCTTTGTTTGCAAGAGTAGGTATCACTATTTGAGGCCCTATGGTAATTACGTGGAGACTCAAAAGCCAAGATGTTTTATCAGACAATATGACTGAATAATGATTTTAAATGCTAATGAAAATTTAATCAGACAAAAATGTTGTTCAGCCTCATTTAGAGAAAGGAAATATGATAAATGCATATACAAGTGCTGAAATTTACAGAATAAACTAGTTCACTTTCAGGGAGTAAGATGAGAAGTCAACACATTGTGGTGTGATAGAGAAAAGATGGGTGTTAGTTTTTGTTTTGGTCAGAAGTCTGTGTAGGCGGTGCTCAATTCATTTAAGAAGCATTGTTATTAGCCAGAAGCCCTAGTAAATGCAGACTTTCTTCATCAGCCTCTAGTATGGAAATACAGATGCGATGATTGAGTCATACCTAAGACTCCAAGCTTTTAATGAAGCAAATAACAGGAAACCTGCCTGTTCTTGGCTTTCTTGACGCATAGAGAAATGAGATGTGTAGGCTCGTATAATGATTGAGCCTTGGCTGGAATCCAAGTGGCTGGAGTTGAGGCAAGTGCTCCGCCCACTCAGCCTTTCAGGGTTCCTGGGGTCGCCTCCAGCAGACCCAATTTGAAAACCAGTGATCAAGCCTTGTCAACTCCTGTCACAGTTGAGAAAATTTAGACCTAGTTTCTTGTTCAAGGCCACACTGAAAATATTGCGGAGGAGAGAAGAGACCATGCTCCTCCCTGCTTCCGACTGAAACCTGGGCAGGAGTTTCTTCTGTTAACAGAGGGCCTGGCTCTCGTCTCTCTCCGCTGTCCAGCTCCACATGTTATCATGTACCCCCAACTCACACTCACCACCCACTCCCAGCCACCCTCTCAGTTCATTTTCCAGCTTGTTGTTTTGACCTTGTTCACACAGGTGAGGAAAAATGATTCAGCTGCTATTCTAGCTGCAAAAGAAGAGCCAGCTCACATTGGACCTTAGCTCAGGACCTCAGCACAGATACAGGGAGGCACAAAAAGCTCTGAAACCTGCTCCTGCCAAGTCCCTTCACTTACTAGCTGTGAACTGGAGGAATTTTCCTCATCTCTCCAAGTTTTGCTTGCTTTATTGGTTAAGCTGTGGATTGGAGATCATGCTAATGAACTATTGGAATTACAGTAGTCTCATGGTATTATCTCACAAACCAGTGGTTTTCTGTTCCTTCTTTAGCACTGCATTCTTTGTATCTTGAGTTAATAGAGTAAATTATGAGAAACATTCTTTTATTCATCCTTAGGTTGACAACAATGATTTTGTACAGTACCCTTAAATGCTGAGATTGTGTTAGCCACAGACCCAGGGACATTCAGCCAGACTTCCCTTGTACTGCAGTCAGGTGGCATATACATCAGAGGATCTCAAACCTTTGAGTCTACGTTCTACACTTGTTACCTCAGAAATCTTAGTATCAGTCATTTAAATCTAGAAGTAAGGGATGCATCCTAAATTTGTGAAGGAAAAGAGCAATAGACAAAGTAAAAAGGGGGGGAAAGGTGAGAATATTCTTGTATGATGTTAAACAAACAAGGTTTATCAGGCCCCAAACAGGAACTTGACATAGCTGACACCCAAGCCCTTTCTGTGAGTAGTGTGGGAAGATAGAAAGGGGAGATCTGATCAGTGCAGCAGGTAGCAGAAGTCTACCGGGAAAATGATTACTTTGATGTTTCAAGGAGTTAGTAGTGTAAGAAGCATTTCAAAATCAATCATAGATAGATTTATTTAAAATTAAATGTCAACCAAATTTTTAAATTCCCTTACTCTGCTGTTATTTAAATATCTCTGTAATTGTAAACAGTTATTAAATAAAATACTGATTTATCATTTTACAAACCAAATTCTATAAATATTTTGGGTATATTTTGAGGTCATAGAAGATGAGTTATATTAAACAAAACATAGTAATTCCTGGTGAAATAAAAATAGAGTATCTGTCTTTTTTTTCCCCCCTATGGATTTTTTTGACCTAAACCAGGCATTTCTAACATGCAGCATGCTAGTTCTGTTTTTTGGGGGTTTGTTTTTTGAATGAAGAGGAAATTTATATATAAAACACACCTAAAATAGATAATATATTTAATGTATATGATTAATATAAATTCTCTAAAATATTTCATTATAACATTTAAAAATGAAGGGGGAAAAACTACACTAAACTGAATTACGGGCCTTGGGTTGGGGATGCTAGCCCTAACACTTTTGTTTTTGTGCTATAAACACACATCTCCCCATGTCTCACTCTGTTCCCTCTGTAACGCTACAAAGACTGGATACTTCAGTGTCTGAACTCAACTCAAGGGAAAGTGTACTGATAGGAGTTGGAGACCAGTATTGTTTAGACCCCTGAGTAGTAGAGAGGCATATTTGATCTATAGGTCTTAGAAAAGATGTTCCTTTTGCCCTTTGGGGGTCCTAGAGAGGGGCCACTGCGTTCTCTGAAGGTCAGCCTTGTGTCAGAAATACCAAAAATATTTTAGAATCTTCATCTTAATTTAGCACCACTGAGGATATAGCTTCTTCTCTTAGATTTGTTCTGATAATCAGAGGTTCACCAGAATTTTGGGAGGATTGCTTAGAAGAAAACATGCATCTCGCCTGAAGTCAACAAGGAAGTTGTCTGACTCATGGGAGGTGAGGATTGGCCCTAACCAGCAGCACCACAGGCATCACTTGAGTCTGGTCTCTGGGCTGGGCCACAATCAGGCCCTGCACGTTTTTGTGGTCCATATGCTTAAACTTGGGTACTTAAAGTTCATGTCATTTCCATATCCGAGCCAGCAGTAAACTCAAGTCAAAGTGCTAGAAATGGTTCTTAGCCATTGAGAGCAGCCCCATGGGGATCACCTGCCTGTCAAGTTATGAAGAGTCCTTGTGACTGAGGGCAAGTTGGGCCACATGCCTTGGCCTTGGCCACATGTTGCCCTATTGTTCATAGGCAGGCTGAGATGGGGAAAGACCAATGTCTCATATAAATTTGGAAACCTGTGGGCATGAGCACAAAGGTCAGTCCAGTGCAGGACAACCGCTAGTAAATGTTCCCTGCCTAATACAGTGGTTAAAATGCTTGCCTAGGAAGCTCAAGGCCCAGCGTTGATTCCCTAGCACCACCTAAACCCTGTGTGGTAGTGCATGCCAGGTAATCTCAACACTCAAGAGGCTGAGGCAGGAGGATTGCTGTGTATCCAAGGCCAGCCTGGGCTCCATAGTGAGTTCAAGACCATCCTGGACTATAGAGCGAGACACTGTCTCCAAAAAAAAATCCAGATAGTGTTGTCTACTTGACATTTATGCCTTCTGTACCTGCATTGTGGGCTCCTGCTGACCCTCCACTGTGAGCTAGTATATGAGGTCTCTGTAGTATGGTCTAATCATGGTCTGTGCTTGAGGAAACACTGCTGTGGGGGACAGCAAAGCACATGAACTCAGTCGTACCACATTTACTGGTTTTACTGGTTCAGATTTGCTTATATAGAAGCCAGATGTGTCACGTCCATGCCCGTCTTGGAACCCAACCCTCATTCCTAGATTCCGACTTAGCCATCAGTATCTTGGTGACCACCCTGCAAGACTGACTTTGCATTCTTTTAAAAGCATCCATAAAGAGACCAGAGACACCATCCCTGCCCCTTGCTACCATCCCACCCACTCCAAGGCCCAGCGCTCACCCAGCACATGCAGGAGCCCTATAGCTCTTTCTTTCAAAACAGAAAATGCAATACTTGGAGAGCCCAAGATGTAGGTGCATTACACGTCACACATACAACATCTGTTTCAGCACCCGTATGCCTTACATAGAAATGTCATAGCAGAGTACCTCCTAGGTTTGCATAGTTAGAATAGTGGCAAATTCATCATCAGTTAGTGATAAAGACTGGAAGCAACTAATAGACAAGCATTTTCAAAAATGTGCACAGTAGTCATTTCGGAATTGACTGGGTGCAAAGAGTTTTCCAGTTATTAAAAGCGCTTAAAGAACCCAGAGACTATTGAAATGTGCCTTTCACGCAGGTACATGGATTTTGCTTTGCCTGTCTGAGAGTATTGGGTATCTGTTAGCTACACTCAGCACTGCTACAAGGGTGACCTCAGGAGATCTCATTGTACTCCATAGGACTAGAGAGTTTGCAAGATGCTATTACCATACGGCCTTTAATGTCGTGTTGCTTCTTTGGGTGAAAAAATGTGTATCTTAATGGCTAAAACCTTTAACATTGTATCAATTCAAATTGAACTTAATTGGAACTATACAGCAATCTTAACAAATTCCACCATCAGCATTACCACAGAACGGAAGTTAAGTTGGGCATATAAAATTGTGATTCATTAAATTTTTTGTTAGTTGATATGCAAATTACTGTTCATTGCTAAGATGCATTTTCTCAGGGTTCTTTGGCATTCACTTTTTAAAAAGTAAAGATAATATAGAATACGGATGTAATACTTTCTATAGAGAAATACATTTTTCAAACTTTGTAGTCACAAAATTCTGAAGGGCTTTTCAGTAATTGAAAGCATTTCTTCTTATAAAAGATTTATCATTTTTAAGACTGCATAGAACTCACAGTTTAATAAA
This sequence comes from Ctenodactylus gundi, assembly GCA_004027205.1. Classification (NCBI taxonomy): domain Eukaryota; kingdom Metazoa; phylum Chordata; class Mammalia; order Rodentia; family Ctenodactylidae; genus Ctenodactylus; species Ctenodactylus gundi. The sequence goes on along the minus strand of PVKB01001139.1, from coordinate 178,993 downwards.
TTGATATATAGAACATGTATACATACATACGCATATTTACGTACATGTGTGTGTAGATATACATATATTTCTACCCTTTTTTTTTTTTTCTTTTTATGCCTAGGATCAAACTCAGGTCCTCACCAATGCTAGGGAGAAGCATTCTGCTGCCTGGAAAATTATTTCAAAACTACAAAATTTAGGTTACAAATCTTTTTGTGTGTGTGTGTGTGTGTGTGTGTGTGTGTGTGTAATTTTTCCCACATTTTATTGATATGTATACATGCAAAATTCAAGGTTTACAATAAGGTTGGGCATTTTGTGCACATACGTATCTTGTCAAGGTGACAAGGGCTTTCCCACTCTCCTTTTGTCCCTCCCCCAACCCTACCCTCCCTCCCTCCTCTGCCACCCTTCCCCCCTCTTTCACTTTGTCTTTCGTCTTAAGTTCCAAAGGAGTTGTGATCTGGGTCTCTCATATCAGAGAGACCATTCGATGTTTCACCTTCTGCTTCTGACTTACTTCACTAAGCATGATATTCTCAAGTTTCTTCCATTTGCCTATAAAAGCCTCTACGCTGTTGGACTTTACTGATGCATAGTATTCCATTGTGTATAAATACCACAGTTTGTGTATCCACTGGTCTGTTGATGGGTATTTTGGTGACTTCCATATTTTAGATGTTGTTAGTTGTGCTGCTTTAAACATGGGTATACATATATCTCTGCTGTGTGTTGTTTTGGCTTCTTTTGGATATATTCCCAGAAGGGGTGTCACTGGATCGAAGGGGATATTTATTTCTAGTCTTTTGAGAACTCTCCATACTGCTTTCCAAAGGGGTTGTACAAATTTACATTCTCACCAGCAGTGTAGGAGGGTTCCTTTCTCCCAGCAGCCAAGCCAGCACTGATTATTATTTGACTTGTTGATGTAGGCCATTCTCTCTGGGGTGAGATGGTATCTTAGCATTGTTTTGATTTGCATTTCTCTTATGGCTAGAGATGTTGAACATCTTTTCATGTATCTGTTGGCCTTTTTGCATTTCTTCATGAGTGAATTGTCTCTTCATTTCATTTGCCCACTTTTCAATAGGATCCTTTATTTTGGTGGCTTACTTTTCTTCAGCTCCCTGTATATTCTAGTTATAAGCTTCTTATCTGAGATGTTGGTGGTAAATATTTTTTCCTAATCTGTTGGATCTCTTTTTTACAATGTTGATAGTTTCCTTTGCTGTGCAGAAACTTTTTAGTTTGACAAGATCCCATTTGTTAATAGTGGGGATAATTTCTTTTGCTCTTGGTGTCTTGTCAAGAAAATCAAATAAAAATGGATCAAAGACCTAAATATTAAAAATAAAACACTAAACCTTCTGAAGACAAAGTAGGCAAATTTCTAAAAGACATAGGGATAGGTTACAAATCTTTTAAGTAGTTACTGTGACTGTTACGCCAGAATGATACAAAGTAATGAATATGAATTAGTTACTGGTGAATTATATTTTGTGTGTTTGGTTGTCTGTAATCATTACATGATGTGTACTTCCTCTTTGTCACAAGGTGTAACGTATCCATCTACCATGAAGAATCCACAGAACATGGAAGGTGGTTTCCCTCCTTGCCTAGGAAATTGATGAGCTGATGAGCTGGGAGAGACTTACTCATATTTTAATGCCAAAAGTAACAGCGCTCCCACTCAGAGGACAGGGGCATCAAAGTTGGTGGTAGCAAAGAGTATTTGCTGCTGTAATTGACAAATAATACCTCTCATAAATACTGCCAGTCTTTTCAATTAGTTTTCATCTAAAATTCGGGCTACAAAATGATGGCCTGTCAACTGACAATGAATGGCAAAAATTAATAAATTGTCTTCTAAATAGAATGGACACTTAAGAAAAATTGGGCAGCCAATTTAGCACAGCATGAAGCGAGGGGAACCTTTTGTACTGGTGCCGGGCACTAATGTTATCTCGATCTTTATTAATGGTGCTCGTCGGCTGCTGACAGTTTTGTTGCTACTGGCAACTTTCTTCATTAAAATTAAAGCCAGCATCAAATTCCATTAGCCGTACTCTGGGCACCTTGCATTTTTTTAATACATATTGTTTCTTTTATTAACTCTCCCCCCCCCACCCCCCATAAGAAGTTTCATAAAAAGTGAATTGGGAGGAATGACTTGCTGGGGCCAACGAACTGTTCTCTGTAGCTGGGGAAGTGACGGTTATTGGCTCTGTTGGAGCCACATCCTAAAAATCCACAGACTTTCCTTCCTCTCTCCACCCTTTTCAGAATGGGAGCGTCTTACCTCTAAAAACTGTATACTATTTTGGGACTGCCAGCTTTCAGACAGGAGCAACTAATTGGCGTCAGGCCTTCTGGATTTTCAGTTTTTTCTGAGCAGTTTCTTTGTGAGTTCTGGTCACCCGTTCCTTGCTGGTATTTCCACGGTGGACTGCACCTTTCACAATAGAGACTTGATGTCAGAGAGACTTGGGCTTGTCAGGAAGAGCTTAAAGTTACTTTCCCTCAGGCATTACTTTTATCTGTAGAACAGATTTCAACCTTTGAAGGGGAAAAAAAATATCGAGCTTTGCTGGTCAAGTTCTGAACCATTGTGTGAAAATCTCTTGCCCACCCTTCCTCATGGTACCAGGCGACGACTCGGAAGAAAAATGCCCCAGCCCGGAGTGTTGTCTGTGTGGGCATCAAGAGGCAGTCAGTGCACATGCTCTCACCTGTGCACAGTGCAGGCCAGCAGCCAGCAGAACTCTCATAGTGCTGCGGGACCCTCCTGAAAATACAGGCACCCGGCTGGGCTCGGTAACACAGTTGCTACCCTCGCCCAGTCAAGCCCCATCTCCTACTGCATGCTCAGGTCCTCAGCAATGCTAAGTTGAGGAGCCAAGCGTTCATCTTCCTCCTCCTCCCTATAGCCTGTGTCACAGGCTGAAAGAACCTCACTGCCTGTGAAATCAATAGAAAGCCCAGTGTCAAGCAGCAGTGGAAAGGGCATGATGCCAGAAAACATAAACTTGTAAATTTTAAATATGACTTAAGCAAGCATCCTGATAGTCAAGGCAGAAAGGGAAATTAGGAGATTCTCTAAAGGTCATTCTCTAAGTGCTTTCTGTCTTGAAGGACATAAAATCATGAATTTTGAATACTTTTCTGTTTTTGTTTTTGGTATACATGAGGAAGGATATGGAATTCAGCAAATGAGAGGTGCCTTGTTCTAATTACATAGATTCCAACTACTGTCATTTCTCTACACCTACTCTTAGATCACAAATAAAGTTTTATTAATAGTATCTAGGATAGTGTTCAGTTAAAATGAGTCCAACAAGTTACATATCCTCCTGCTTCTCAATTTTGGATTTTTTAAACAAATTTTCTATCTCTATAGCTTCACTTTTGTTGTTGTTTGTGCTTTTCAGAAACCCTGTATTAGTGGAAATTTTGTTTTTCCTAATATTCCAACATTTTTAATAGTGAAGTGAAATCCATCAACTAATTATGGGAAGAACAGCATACCAAATGATGGTTCAATTAGTAGCATCTAAAAACTAAGTATTTACTAAAAGACTGTGCTATTTGCTAGGGATTGACATGCAGTTATTTAATACTGTTCACAGACCGTAAAAGGAGTAGTGCCAACTCCCAATACTGGGGTACAGCTGTTAAACCTCCACAGGCTCCCCTCCCAACTGTGGAGCTCCTCCTCCCTCTCCCCATGCCGGAACCAGGCAAGGAGGCCATTGTTACTTGATGAACCCACTAATATGCTATAGTAAATGGGGCATGAAATACAATACTTTATATATAGTATGAACTAAGTGATTCTTAGACTGAAACAACAAGGCCATTTTTAACTTGCTGACACAATATTTGCAGTGTTTCATTATTAACTTGTCCTGATTAACAGTCAGCTTCTATAGAAGGACCATTTGAGTAATTCTTTTTAATGTGATGAATCAGAGGATTTGTTAAACGCCACTTTATCCTCTTTTATAAGTGAGTAGTCGTTGGCATTAGAAGACTTGCAGAGTGTAGTCTGTTGTATGAGGTCATTTCCAGATTTGTACCTTTGCCTACTGTCTGGATATGTGATCCAGACTTACTTAGATTAGTGAGGTATCACAGGCACCATCGAAGTTTTACTTCATATTATGAATACATGTCATGTGGGATGGCAGTGGCACTTGGTATCTGTTAAAGTCTCCACAGCTACAACAGCAGAAGCTTTCCTAGAGGACATTTGGGGAAAATGAAACACATCTGGACTGCCGTGCTACCAGTCACCTCTGTCCTCCAAGTGTGCTGTTTTTGTTGGGCAGAGTAGCCCCTGCCTGTGATCTGCAGGATGCAGACAGCTGTCTTCCCTCACCTTTGTTCCAGGTAGCTTCAGATACTTGAGCTGACTGCATGTCTATATGAAGAGTCATTTGTGTTCCTGCCGAGGGTGGGATGACACTTGGTTCCTTGCTCATCAAGAGTGATGATGGGTAGTGATCCCATATGTTATTACATCCATCCATCAAGTGTTTTCCCACAACCTGGTATTTCCACTCATGAAACTAATGGGGAAGATACCAGAATCTGTAGAAAAGAGGTTTCTGACATTTTAAGAGTGACATACCTTTGAAAGTGCAGCAGTGATGGGTCAGGATTTGGGAACAGGACTGCTGAGTCCCAGGTACCTGTGCTTTGATAGAGACCAAGATCAGAGTGCCTCTTCAGCTTCAGGGGCCCATCTCGGAGAGAAAGCCCATGGAATAGAGCATGAGACTGTCCAGAAATGACACCATCCTGGTCATTTGTTGATGGTTCCAGTATACGTACAGCCCAGGGGCATGGTGCTCAACAAATGCCATATTATTTCCAGATACTTAATCTTTATCTGTCCACTTACTTCTGATCAGTTCATGATGATATTCAAATTTTCAAAAGCTTTAGTAGTAGTAGTTGTGACAGCAGTAGTGGTAGTGTAGTAGTCCCACTGTCTTCATGGTCATCACAGTGGTGATGGTGAGATAACGCAACGTTTGCGTTTCTGCTTGCATCCACAAAGCATGAAATGTTTCTTGAGTCCATGGCCTGGTGTTGGGGCCAGCAGAGCATTCATTCTCTGTGCCAGTTCTAGCACTATTAAAGCTATCTGAAGTGCTATGCTGCAAAAGCTTGAGACTCCGCACTTGCCAATGATGTCTACTGTCAGTGTGTAGAGAAGTGGTAGTGAGCTTGCTAAGAAGTATCCCAGCCGTTTCTCAGCCATCCCTGCATAAGTTTCTAAGCAGGTAGTTGGTCTTCACAGAGGTTTTTCAAGAGGAAAGAAAATATGTTCCCTTCCTGGATTTCTCCATTAGAACCCCTAGTCTATGAGCTGCCTTCATCTACCAGTTGGTTCATCTTAGCTTCTGTGCAGACGTCAGAATCCTGAAGGACAAGTCCTAGGTGCCTCGTTGGATCAAATACAGTAGTGTGCACTTGTATGTGCATTAGTGCTGTAAGAGTGTCAAGTAGGTTAGATCTCTGGTACAATCTCTGTATGCTTTCTGTAATCAGCTTTGCTGTGTTGTGCAGGGCGTGTGAACGTGGTTATCATAACAGGATGCGGAGCTCACAAGTGCTCAGCTTTCACTGCCCTCTGGATATATATGGTCTTGACAGTGATGATTACTAAAAGTCACTTACTCATTCATCAAGTACTTTGTGAACTTTTGCTTTGAGCCGGGTTATGGGTATATAGAAGGAGTAAAAGGGGAATGGTTTCTACCATTATCAGTGAACTGGTAATCTAGAAACAGGGGACCCAGTGTGGTTTAGACAGCATTGTTCAAGTAGAAACATGTGCATGCAACTTGTGAAAGTCCCGTTAGGGGATTGGTTGGTTGGTTGGTGGGTTGGTTGGTAGGTTGTTTTTGATAATCACATTAGAAATGTAAAGAGAAACATTAATTTTTATTTTAACAATTTTTTATCCCAGCGTGTCCAGTGTGTGATCATTTTGGCATGAATCCAGTATAAAAAGCTACCTTGTTTTCTGCTCAGCCTCCAGAATGTGGCAGTCACTCACAGGTATAGCACATCTTACTCGGAACAGACCACATAGTGATGCCTTGGGCAACGTGCAGCCGTGGTGGCCCTGGTGGACCGAGTGGGCCCATGGGTCATCCTCCCCTTCAAGAGAGGGGTATTTAGTCTGAAAAAGTAGAAGTGACACGCAAGGGAGGTTCCAGGCTGCAGGCTCTTGCAGGTGCTAGGGTTGAGGACACTGATCAGTACAGGCAAGGTTGAGCTACCTTTGGGACACCAGATTGTAAAATCGCCAATGGAGTGAGACCTTCCAGGGGAAGAGTGTGACACAAACATAAGTAACTTCTGAGCCATGAGTGGAGCTTTTGAGAGTGAGAAGGATAACATGGCCAGAAACAGGCATGAGAAACTTAGAGGAAGTGAGGGCAGGTGGACTCCAAGACTATGCATAGGCATGTGCACTGGGCGTGAAGGACACATCTGCATGCAGAAGACTGTCATTATTTTATACAGATATAAAAACCTACTTCAGAGCTTGGCCAACACATCAGCTTTTGACTCCTAATGCATCTAACCCGAGCTCACAAGCTTGCTGTTCCCACAGGAAAATACAGTCACTGTGCGTAAGTGATACCTACAGAGACAACTGCATTTAGGGGTCATTGCTTGAATAAAGAGTCAGCAGATTTTTTGTTGTTAGTTTTGCAGGATTCCTTTCTGCCCTGTTCATGTCCACTGTGCAGTCCATGAACTATTAGCATTTGTTCATGATGCCCGCCGTCTCATGAGGGGCTTTGGCGCTCCGTCCCTGGCCTGCACACCGGGTGTGCTTCCCCAGCAGGCAGCTGTACTCCGTTTAATTTTATTTCGCTACAGGAGAAATCAGGTCCATTTCCAGATGGCAGTGAGTGCCCCTTGGTTGTGTTTGTGGTTCTGGCCTGCGGAGCGGTCAGGGAGGGAGAGAGGGTAGGCAGGAGAAAATGATGGAGCGTTTCTGCTCTGCGAGCGGCCCGGGAGGCCGGTGCTGGTCAGCAGCACGGGGCAGCTGCAGAGGTGCTGCCCGGCAGCAGTGCAGATACTGTCATAACCTGGTGCTGAGAATCTTGTGACAGGGAGGGACAGGGGCAGGAAAAGAAAAACGAGGGGACCAAGAAAGAGTATTAACTAGAAAAATCAGGAGGAATCTGTCAGACCTGGTGTGGTGGGGACAGGACATGTTTTTCTTTGTTTCTTTTTCTTTAAACAGCAGAAGGCTGTGTGTGTGTGTGTTTGTTGTTCCGGTTTTTGGCATCACTGCATACAGTAGCTTCCTTGTCCACTCGTGTGCTCCTATTTAAGATTCCTCTCATCGTGCTGGTCTGCTCTGGACTGTTGGTGTAAACCAGACGTAACATGAGGTACACCCCTTACTTGTAGACAGCATGGTTTTTAAAGGGGGGGAAACACAACAAACTTTTTTTTCCTTCCCTGCCCTTGTCCCTGGTCTTGTTATTCAGTTGACACTGTATTAAATTGGATTCTCTGTCCATCATTATTAAAATGTGAAGTGTGTCGGTCACAAAGCATACATTTCGGGGCAGTTAGCTGAATAATTCCTTTCTTTATTATCCCAAATTACTGCTGTGCTCTGGAGAGGGGAGCAGTTTAGCCAATTATTGCCATTTGAGCTGGATTTGTGGGTGATTAGCTCCTGGTCGAATCCAGTCCCGGGCGGTGCTTTGAAGCCCGCTTCGTGTGATTTTCTCAGCGGTGAGGTAGGAATAGACGCAGCTAATGACAGGAAGGTCGCTCGGGTGAGCTGACCTGTGTGTGGCGCAGGTTTGGGTTTCGCAAATAGGGCATCCACAATAACCAGTGTGTCACTAACCCCGCCGTGCATAATCGGGGCTTTGTAGGATTGTTGGAGATGCTGACAGCTCAATTAAAGTGTAACCCTTTGTACCCAACAACCTGGCAGAATGACAGAAATATGACTAACCAGAAAAGGGAGGGGGTTGCCAGGGAGCTGGTTAAAGATCAGAATTGTGTACTCATCCCTGTGCCTTCCCCCATTTCCAGTCAGGGAAGAGTCTTAGGTGGTGCCACAGTGTGTCCTTTGAGGGTGGGACAGGGTGGCAACATCACTCTTAAGAGAGGATTTCAGTGGTGAGGGTTCCTGCTGTTTCTATGGAAACACTTTAGAGTAGATAGAAAGTTAAAATGATCCTGCAGTGGGAGACCCCATGTCTGCTGGTCAGATTGTCTGGCCCATCTCCTTTCCATAAAAGTTATGTGCAGGCATCGTATATGTGGATTGGCTGAAAATGGTCCCTCTAAAGAGGATCTGGGGATGCTGGTTAACTGGGACTATTTCCTTACACATAGTAAGATTTTTTGTTGTTGTTGTTACTGATTGATTTCATTCAGTTAAGAGCGTTTTCTGTGTCAAGCTGTCTTGATCCGTGGCCTATCATCTTTCTCTACCTGTCAATTTAGTCACGTGTGCTTTTTCTGTTAAACCTATCCCTTGTAAGATGTGGGCCTCCCATTCTTATTTGCCCAGTGCCACGTTAAAGAAGGGGTGACAAGTTACTCCCTCCTGGCTTCTTTAATTTTGGTGCTAGGTTATTGATGGACTGCTTTGATTTGTTTGAGAACTAAGAATGTCCATGAATAAGTGTCATTTTAATTTAAAGATAAACCCTATAATAGGTACTGATACGCATATCTGGGAGTCAGAGCCAGCTCAGTCTTGAGCCATAGAATCCCCAGTTCTAATAAGGAACTGTGTGTGAGGACTTGAGGTGCCAAGGAAAGGTGTCTCCTCAGAGAGTGCTCGTCAAGTTGAGCAAGTATGGAAAGGAAAAGAAGGCACAAATATGTACGAGGGCTGTTCCCCAGGATGCCTGGGAGTAGAGGAGAAAGAAAGGGGAGTGTTTGGAGAGAAAACTTGAATTTGCTAATTTCAAGTAAAAAGGCAGTTGATGACTTTGTACAGCTTTTTGCCCTACAGCAAGGCTCAATAGACTTTTTCTGTAGAAGACCAGAGAGTAGGTATTCTAGACATTTTGCAGGTCAGAACGCTGGTTATTCCCAAATCACTCCGTACTAAAGTACAGGTAAAAGAAAAAGGGAACCCAGCTGTGTTCTGATAAACTTTACTTGCCAACAGAGGCAAAAGAGCGGACTTGGCCCACAGATGGGAATATACACCCTGGTCCTCTAGGTGTTGGCTTAATGGTCTATGTTCGAGTGCAAGGAGTTGTGAGTTCTCTTTGAGAAGGGAACATATTTAAGGCTCTAGATCATAAGTCTGACACTCAGGGTGTAGTACTGGGGACTGATGTCTGTCTGACCTGGAGTGAGTGGTCCAGGGTCTGGGGAACAGTTTGCACTGACTTACCTCATTCCAGACACTCTGGACCATGGTTTTCCACACCTTTTATTTCAGGCCTCTTCTGGCAAAGGGAATATTTATTATCTGCAAAGGATAGCTTCCCACAGTGAGAGGGCAGGGATGGAGCTTTTGTGGCACTGGGGCCGTAGTAGGAACCTCTGCCGCTTGTGTCTCTAAAGGGGAAGCTTCATCCACCTACCACTCACCCGTGTATACTTGTTTTTAAATCAAATTGGCATAATTCAGCCAATTAATTAGTTATGAATGAACTCATGGTTGTAATACACATGCTGTGTTTTGGAGTCATGTTCCTTAATGCCCAGGTGTTTAAGGTTTTATCCCTAGCCCTTGGCACTTTGGGGATGTAGTAGAACATTTAAGGGGTAGGGATTAGTGAAGAAGAATTCGGTCTTTGGGAATGTCTCCTTGAAAGGAATCTTGCAACTGTGGCCCTTTCTTTCTGTTTCAAGAGCTGTTGTAAGATGAATAAGTCTTTTCTGGTTTGAACAAGTCCCACTCCTGGCATGATGTGCTATGCTGCCAGAAGCCCAAAGTGACAAGGCCAGCTGGCCTGAGAACCTAATCAAAATAAAACTTCTCTCTCTCTCTCTCTCTCTCTCTCTCTCTCTCTCTCTCTCTCTCTCTCTCTCTCACGCGCGCGAGTGTACGTTTGCGTTTGCTTTGCACTGCACTGCTCTGTTTCACATGGCAGTGCTAGGGTTCAAACCCTGAGCCTCACACATGCTGGGCAAACTGTAGCTACAGTCTGAGCCCTGGAAAAGTCTTAATTAAAATTAAAGCATTAAACACAAATATTAAAATTGAGTGTTGGTCATACCTTTTGTATCCAGTAAAAGATGCCAGCTTTTCTCTGAGACATTTTAGAAGTTCATAGAAACCTTTAGCTGGTGAAATAAAAAAATCTTCTTAGCAGCATTTTGGGGGTTTTGCTTCTTTTCCTGGTGTCTAGGATCAAAACAAAACGTGCTCTACTACTGACCTCTATTATGAGAACACTTCCATGTCTTTAATTTTTTGAGAAGGAGTCTTGCCAGATTGCACTGGTGGAAACTGAACTTGTGATCCTTCTATTTCAGGATCCCTTAATGCTGGGGGGAAAAAGGTATTTTGAATGTGCATCATAAACCACTAAGGGAGCCAGGGACAGGTATTCATTGTAGGGCTACACAGAGCTCAAATGGAAAATTTTTATTTTGTTGTTCGTTTTTAAGGTGAGGATCTCACTGTTTATGAATGCTGACCTTGAACTTCTAAGCTCAAGCAGTCATCCTGCCTCAGCCTCCCAAATAGCTGGAACTATAGACCTCCAGCTAAATACCACTTTACATATTAAGCCATGGCAAACTATAATCATCTTTAACTTGTAATTAAGAAACTATCGGCACCCCCTCCGGTGCAGAAGAACTCAGGTTCTATAAATCCCACCTATGCTCTCCTTTACTTCCATCAGATGCATGCCTGGCCCCCAGTGTTCATTGGAGCAGCTGAGAGGTGCTGCTTTGAGGGAAAAGGTTTGTGGCTGGACAAGCCTGTTGATAATCTCTTGTCTTCTTACGGAGTGGTCCTCAACACAACCAGTGCTCCACTGTTGCAGAGGAGCTCAGCGATTAAATGTGCCCTGCATGTCACAGTGATCCTTGTATGAACACAAGCCAACACCATTCAGCTCCTCAGACTCAAAACAAAGACTGATTTGCCTGGGCAAGACCCCAAGTCTGTAATGCAGTCAATAAATCTTTGTTGGTAAATAATTGCTATCGAGCAGAGTTTTAATATAAATTTATGAGTAGTGTTTTATCACAGCTTGGGGCTGCAACAAACACTGAGTGATGGATTTCAGATAACACTTACATTCATTACATTAACTTTGTAAGTTATTTAAAGCTTGTACACTTAACATTGCTTTTGGCTTTCACTGACCTCTTGGGATCAGACAAAGAGTACACATGACAAAGAAAGAAATTGTAGCCACAAGTCAGTTCTGTTCTTTGTCATACTACAGAAAAGGGTTCTTGAACAAAAAGCAAGAAGTGCCAGCGTAGGCTTCTGATATTTTTGGTTGTAGATCATTGATATCACAGTCTGCCAGTAAATTAACTAGGAGGTAGAAATGAGGGACATGGGCCATTATAAGTTAGGGGGAGTAATTTCTGGTGTCTCTGATGTCATAGACCCCCTAACTTCTTACTATGCAATGAAGAAAAAGACATGAAAGCTTCGCATTGCTTTGGTGGGTGGTTCAGCAGGAATCACACAGTCTCAGGGTAATGAGTGCAAGCCCAGGCCCACTCGCTGCTACTGGATTATCCGTTGACAGGTAACTAAGCCAAGTGACAGTAGTATAAGACAACACTAAGGTATTAATATGATTTCCTGGGTGAGAGTTTGGACTAAGGATGTTAGTGGCAGCTCCTGTCTGTTTCATGAGGTACTTTCTAGGTCCGCAGCATCCACATTCATTTGCTCACCTTCCTATCTCAGGCCTCAGAGAGACCCCATCACTGAGGTCCGCAGCATTTATCTGTCTGATACCTGATTCTCCCCACAGGCTCTTGGGGATTCTCCTTCTTCAGAGTCTACCTGACAGAACAGTCTGGCTTCCTACAAGGCAGCTCAAGTCCATAAAAGCAGAAGTTGCCAGACTTCCTTCAGGCCTAGGCTTGAACAGGCATCATGTTATTGCCACTATGTTCTGCCAATGAAATTGAACCAAGGACTACATAGGGCATGAACCAATGGGGCTGGGTTTTTCTTTTCCACATGTTAGGTGCCCACAGCCTTTCCATTAGCCTCCAAATTCTCGAGCCATTACCACTCAGGCTCAGGCTGGAGTCCATGATCTCCTTGTCTGTACCTCATGCACATGTGAATGTGGCTCCTTGAATCTGGTACCCACCATTTGAAGACCAGAGTACTTAGGATGCCAGTCCTCAAGCATAGGGACCCGAGGATGGGGAAACTGTAGCTTAAACGTTTACTGTAAAAGGATGGAAAAGGCCAAGAGACACAAAACAGTTGCTAGTCCATACCAGTTCTGAGATTCTTCAGCCTGGTGTGTGCTGCTGACATGCGCCACCCTGGGCTAAGGAAATAGAAGTTCTGCCCTTTAGGAAGCATATTTTGGATACCCAGAACTCTGCTGCTTTGCATCCTATCATAACAAATGGTCTGCATTTGCTACTGCATAGCTATCTTACCTGTCTTTCTGCTGTACTTCATGTACAGGGACCTGGACCATTTTTTATTTCCAATCTTCTCTGTGCATTTTAGTTGAAGGTATTATTGTAATTCCTTTAAAAAAAAAAAAAAACCTTGTGGGTATCCTTTGTGTCAGAATTTACAATCCTTTCCATTAGCAAAAAAGTCAGTCCACAGACATCTATCTCCAATTCACTGTTCTTCTGTAATTGGAAGAGTCTTTGGTAAAAAATTTTTCTCAGTTCTCAAAAAGAGCATCTGACTGCCACCCTGGAAAGGATCCTCATTCTGAGATCATGCCTTTTTCATCCCCTGGGTTTTACCTCGGTTCTGATTCAGTTTGTTTGTTTGTTTGTTTGTTTGTTTGTTTGTTTGTTTTTGTTTTTGTTTTTTACCTTGAGATTTTCTACCAGCAGATGTGGGGATAAGAAACAACTTTGTAATCAGTCCAGTAGCACTGGGAGTTGGAACTGTTTCCTGTATTTCTGCTTAGGAACTCCTTTGAACTTTCCCATCTCTTCCCAGGTTTAGCAGATGCCTCATCCTTCACCATGAAGATTCTGCATCCAAGTACAGACACATGAGGCACTCTTGCTCTCTTGTGCATGGTCATCCCCAAGCAGAGGCTTTGCTGAGGTTCCACCTATACAGGTCTCAGTCCCTTTTCTCAGCCTTAGGCAGCCTTTGCCTTACCCTCTTACTAGCCTTTTCTGATGTCTCTTGAGTCCTGCCAGCCTCTGCCATGTTTTCCAGGTCCAAAGCCATGCCATGTGTGTTTTTGTTTTCTTTATAGCAAAACAGAATGCTGATTCTGTTTGCCTTATTGATCGTTGCATGAAAATGTACCCCAAAACCAAATAATTTAAGAAAACAATAATATTATTATTTCTCCTTAACATTGGGATTGAGGACCATGGACAGGGCTGACTTGCCCTTCAGCACCCTGAAGGGCAAAACTGCCAATCATTGTTAAAGTTTAAACCGTTGTAGACAGCATTCCCTTCCATGAACACTGTGTGTTACAGTGACTTTTCAGGTATCCCAAAGTCAGTATGGAATGATGTATTTACACAGACACAAGCACCACAAAGAATGGGCTACTAAGAGCCATCTTTGAAAGATAGTTGCCACGTGGGCTTGGGCTTGGGCTTTGCAGGGTGGGTCAGTTACACAACCTGTCTGTACCCCCTGGTCACTACGTGATAGTCATGAGCTTTCCATGGTCCGATAGCTGTAGGACATTGAAAGCTAACCGGGCTTAGGGTGAGCCTAGTATTGTTCAGAAATTAAGGGGAGTGCGTGTGTGTGTGTGTTTTAATGCTGAAGCCATGTGAGAATAAAATAAAGCATTCACTGTAATTGGCATCTGCACTGTGATAGCTAGCTGACAGGAAATAGTCTTAAGCAGACACCATTTTTACATGCACCAAAGTGGCATCTGAAAGACGGAGCGAAGATGCATGTTGACGTCCCACCGTACAGTTTTGCCCTGGGTTACAGAGACTCAAAGAGACTTAGAGTCATAAGGGCCATTTGCACTCTCTGACAGGAGCTGCCTCCATGGGCATCTCTAGACAGGCAGAAGCCTTCCGGCCTCTGTCATCTTCTGGCTGGCTGGACCATAGCTTTGTGTTCTTTAAAAGTTTAGAATGAACTACTTATAGGGCTTTCTACTTTTTTGGCATATGCAGTAGTTGAGAAATGAGGCTAGCAGAAGCAGGAGGCATGACTGAAGGCTACGAAGATGGAAAGTTTGGGAGCTGCCAGGCTATTAGAGGGGCTCTGGCTGCATTTGTTGGGATTGTCGTAAAAGAAAGTGAGAGCTGCTCTTTCCAGATGGTTTCCATTTAGCTACTGTGCTCTGGGGGAAGCTGCATATGTTCATGGGGAGCCCTCTGTACCTATTCAGGTGGGCACCCCTGTGTGTGTTCAGATGGGGCCTGTATGTGTACTTAGGGGCATCCCCTACATGTTTTCACAGGTGAGCCCCACAGTGACAGAGTTGCTTGAGTTTTTGCTTTGAGAAAGTCTAGGACTAAGAAGGAACCTTACTGGCACAACCGTGTGGCAAAACCCCTTGCTGGGACCTGTGGCAGCTCCCTGGGGTCCCTGGAAGTGCAGTCTTCTGTAACAGAATCCCACAGCTCTGCACAGCTGCAGAGGTGGGAACCAGCCTCACCCCAGTGGCAGGACACAAGTTGTGAGGAGAAAGGCCCTCCAGGAAAATGACCATGGAGACCCATGGGCCCCCATCTCTAGAATGCTCCAGTAGGGCCTGAGAACCCTTAGCAAGGATTGGTTTAACTTCTGGAAGATCTTTATACTCTCAACCTTTGTGTACATTTAAATTAGTAAACTTTTAGGAGAAATGACAAAATTACACAGTGTGCCTCCACAGTTTCCAGAGGTCTTCTTTCCAAAGGCACATGAGATAGCTATTTGTAGAGCCAGGGCAGTAGTTGAGGTGTAGGGTTGGTCACCAGCTGAGGTTTATAAATGGAGGTAACAGTGGTCCACAAAGGAGGAGACTCAAGCAAAAGGTTCTGTGCATTAAAATCTTTTTTATTTCAGCTTAAATTAATTCTCAGCACTGATTTTAAAATGTACAGTTTGACTCTGTAAACCATAAGTCCATAGCCAGGGAGCCCAGGCTTTCCTGGACAGGCCTCTTTAAACAAGGGCAAGCACGTAGTCTTCTGTTGTCTATAGAAGGATGGAGGTATGTGCGGCCACTCTGTGCCGTTGTTCCATCTCTACGGTCTTCAGGAGTAGAGACTATTAATCTCAGCCCAGAACCACAATCTGGACTTGAGCTCCTGGATTACCTGGTCATGGAGGAGGGAAATAGTCCCCCTGTGGGAGTGCAGCAGCTGCTCAGATGGGGTGAGACAAGGTGGGTTGTAGTTGATTCTTATAACTCTAGGTGTTTCTTCTGGTGCAGAGAGGATGGAGTGCCTGCACAGCACAGATGGGCTGGCATGGGGTGGGATGTGCAGTAGAGGCCCTTCACTGGCCAGAGTTGGATCAGAGGTCAGAACAGGACTTACTCTAGTTCCAGGCCTCTGTCTTTATCCTCTCTGGGAAATTTCATGGGAACTTGGAAATGTGAACATGAAGAGGGAGGAACAAGGCCATTGGGGATGAGTTTACGTAAAAGTTGGCACTAAAATACCCACTTAGTGGCATTAATATCATAACCCCAGGTATATACCAAATGAGAAATAGCCTTACAGAATCTTGGGAACAGTGCCTGTAAACATAAGGCAAAAGGGATGGGATACTGAAACTTGTTGAAGACTGAATATATGAAGACAAATCCTGCGAGAGCAGGGTTATGTATTCTGATGGTCCTGGGATGGAGGGAAACATCACCGCCTCCTCCAGCTGCTCTCACTACTGAGAAGGAGATCATTTGTTTTAAGGCCACTGTACAATTGAGGTTGCTTTTCAGCCTTGTTGTGTTACGGTCTTGTGGTGTTTTTGTGTTTGCAAGCCGTGGAACAAATCATTGTTCTCACTCTTTAGAATTCCCCATACTGTCCACACTCCCTGTAGAAACAGCTCCTTTGTGCAGTTCTCAGGATCCCTAGCAAAAAGTGTTCAACCTGCATCCCTTAGGTTGCATGCAACCCAACACAAACTGGTAGACTTACTTAAGATATTATGACTTTATTTACGTGTAATTTTTTTGAGGGGGGGATACATCATTTGTATGGTTTCTGAGCACAAACTTTGTAGACCAATGGTCCCAAACCATTTTGACACGAGGGACCCATTTAGTTGAAGATCATTGCAGGGTGGGAAGCATTGTAGAACTTACTATGCGGAAGATTTTTGGAGGATAGCTTTGAAATGGCAGTCAGTAGCAAGAGGGGAGCAGGAAGCAAAGCCCTACCTCCTGTCAGATGAGCAGTAGTATTAGAGCCTAGTAGGTGTATGCTGGCAGTAAGGCATCATCCCTTGTCTTCTCAGGGCCTGGTCCTTTCAAGGCCATCGGCTGGTACTAGTTCAAAGCCTGGAGGTTAGGATCCACTGTTGTAAAACAACAATGGAACACAGTGGAATAATCATACTTTGTTAAACACATAAACATCAGAGTATTATTCATAAATCACATTATAGTTGCAAACAACTTAGCCAGAAAAATTAAAAACCACTAAAATTAACTAATAAATATCAAGAGGTAGTACCACTGTGTACTGAACATCCTCACTATTTGTACTCGTGTGCAGATTCAGTCTTGTGGAGGGTGCAGCTTCCAGTGCGTTACTTTTCAGGCACACTTGAATTGACGCCATCGATTGTTACATATACTTTTGGCAGCGTGGCAAGGACTCAGTGTGTCGTGATGGTACCCTGGTTATGGTACGTAAAACAGAAGGACTCATAAAATTAATGAAGATGGTAACACTTACTTTGCAAAACTCACATCTTGTGAAGTATCACTGCATAGTACATCAGGAAAACTTATGTGTAAAAGCTGTAAAAATGGATGATGTCATAAAATGATCATCGAGGCTTTTTCCTTAGGACAAAGGGATTGAATCATCACCAGTTGAGGAATTTTTTTTAAAGTCTGAATGCTGACTGTGGTGACCTCATTTACTTTTTAGAAATAAAATGGCTAACTTGGAGTTAAATATTGAAAAGATTTTAGGATTGTAACATAAAATCAAATCGTGTATTATCAGTCAAAAATGAAATTTTGCCAGAACTTGACACTGAAAACTGGCTTAGAGATTTGGAGTTCTTAATGAATTTGACTGCTTTTTAAAATTAGTTAAGAATGTGTCCTCAGGATAAAATCAACATCATATATTTCAAGCCATAACAGCTTTCCAAATAAAATTGAAATCATGGCATGTTAAGGTAAAAAATTTTACATATTCTGGCACATTAGCTACATACAATCTTTTAAATGGTGAGAAATATACAGGCTTAATTTTCAGTTTGACATAAGAAGTTAAAAACAGATTGAGATTTCCAGGAAAAGTCAGTATTTTGCCACATTTATGATTTTTCGGTCAACATAAATATGTTACCTACCAGTTTTGAAATGGAATACATAGAGCTACAGTCTGACATTTAACATAAAAAGTTGATAATGTTTATGGGACTTTTATAAGACTTGTCCTCCCAGTGACAACCCCTCACTTCATACTTGTGCCTTATTCATGTCATTGCTTTTTGAAAGCATCTACATGTATGAGCACTTGTTTTGAAGATGAAGCTCATGAAATAAAAATAGAACCAAAATATCCAGTGAACATTTTGAAAGCTCACTGAAAAGTGAAGCTGCTTTCGTTGAACAAAATGTTGATACGCTGATTTTACAAAAACAACGTCAGACATCCCTTGATGTTCATGTTACCTTAAATGTTATAGTTAAATATTAAAACTTTTGATTACATATATGCATTAGCTATATTAGATATTTTATATGTGTCCGAAGACAATTCCTTTTTAATAAGTGGCCTAGACAAGACAGAAGAGTGGACACCCCAGCACTAGCACTTTTAATTCATGAGATCTTAGTGTAAAAATCTAGTTAAGTGTAATTTTGTAGTCATACATCCAGGGAGTCAGTGATCCCTGTCTGTGGTCACATGGCATTTGCCAGGCTGCAATTTCAGCACCTGCCTCTGTACCCTGGATGCTGGGCTTTATCAGGGATTGTGCTTCCCAGCATTAAATTTCTGCACTGTGTTAGCTGCAGTGGAAGCTACATTACAATTCCTCCATGCAGTCCATGGCCACAGATCCAGTGAACCTTCCCTTACAACCTCTCCTAGGTATATTGTCTCATGATTCCTCTCTGGTTGTCATTAGCTTACGGGCCTCCAATTAACTAATACATGGCACTGCCTAAATATTTCTGTGTTGGTTGTGTGTGGATAAATACATCTCAGACCCCAACAGTATATGCAGTTAATTTTATGGCTTTCTGATTATCCTGACTAATCAAACAAAAATGCTTTCTGAAATACATTTAAATTAGTGACTTAGAAATTTGTATTCAACTGGAAAATGTCTTTCTCTTTCATTCTGGAATCTCAGTATGTTATTTGTGTATATGTTTACCAAAGATTCATTACATGAGAGTTAACTTTTATCATACTGTAGAGCAAATTGTTCATTTCCTTAAAAAATAATTGTCACATGTGAGCCTTGTGACCCAGGCCCCTTCACTATAACTTGACCACTTGTCTTGCCACTTGTAGCATAGTTGGGCCACTGCTGATGTCATTTATGTCTCATTTCCTTGCCTGGTCACCAAATCCCTGTATCCTGTCATTGTCCTCACTCTATAGCAGCAGCCTGGGGTTGGTCACTACTACTTTCTTCTCACGTTTCTCTCTCTGCCCATCTTATCAATGCCTTCTCCTTACTTTACCTCCTAGATATTTCTCTCATCTACTACTCCCTCTCATCTTTCCTACTTCTGTCTTAACCATTTCTACACTAGACCACTGTACTAATCATTTTCTCATCACCTGGATCAAATAACATACCGTGCAGCATATAGGAGGAATTTATTTTTGGCTCATGGTTTTAGAGGGCTCTGGCCACAGTTCACAGTTGGTCAGCTCCAAGGCATGGTGGGGGAATGCTACCCAACAGATGGTAGCCTAGAAGCAGAGACAAAAGGGAGGAGCCAGTGACAAGAATACACCCTTCCAGGACACAAACCCCAGTGACCCATCTCCAACCAGACACCACCTATGAAACAGGTCTTCTGTCCAGCGTGTGCCTTAGCTTAGTACAGTGTGATGCTCAACTCACCAGTGGATTAATTCCATGGTGAGGATAGTGCTGTCATAATGAGTCACCTTCCTAAAACCCCACCTCCAAACACATGAGCCTTTGGTGGATATTTTAGATCTAAACTTTCTTAAATATTTCCCAAATATTATTTGAACAATTTAGGACTTTTTGAAAGAACAAAAATCTCATGGATTTCCCCCCAGCATTGACTTCAGGTGTTTAGATGATAGTAATAGACAGTTACATATAAACATAAAAGCTGCTCTAACTCCCTGTATTGATTGTTCTTAAATAAATATGAAAACAAAAATAATTAAAAATAATAGCAGCTAATAACTTTTTAAGCAAATAAAGTTTAAATTAGCAGCAGTAGTTTACTGTGAGCGATAATGTGGTTTTGCTGAAGCAGAATCACCACCATATGGTGAAGGGGCCTTGGCTGCTGCAGTGCGGGCTCTTTTGGTTACAGTGTGTAGGAATGCATTGTACTGTGATCCAGGTCTCCTACGTTCCAGTATCCGCACAAGAAATCATTTTGTCCTGTATACTGTGCATGCTGCATTCTGCAGTGTCACTTAGCCAGAGAGTGAATTATTTATAGGCTAGGCTTAGTGTAAAATAATTGTCTATGCTGTCTTCATTGGCGCCACTTGTGACCTGTAACCTCATCAATGCCATCTTGGGCAGTAGAATCCAGTGGCTGTTCTTGAATCACTTTTAGATAACCATTAAAGTAAACACTTGGGTCTTTGAGTATTTTCTTAGAGAAGATAGGGCTCCTGCAAATAAGAGATCTGGTTTCCAGTGATGTTGAATCTTGAACACATGCATAGATCTCCTGGGAATTTCCTTAAGATCCTCTGGGTTGGGGCCAGACATTGTATACTCTTGCCAGAGGTCTCAGTGCCAACCTGCAGGCATTGTCCGTGTTAGGTAAAAACAATAACAGCCACCACCAAAGAGAGAGAGAGAGAGGGAGGGAGGGAGGGAGGGAGGGAGAAATCTGTTGCTACTGTTTTAACAAAAGTAGCTGTCACATACAGGTTTGGTTTTTTCCTTGTCTGGCAACATGGGACTGGATCACGGCTGCACTGTTCACAGTAGCAAGAGGCCTCATCATGTTCTAGCGGAAGGACTCCTCCTGCCCAGCAGCTCTGACCTTCTTCAGTGCCCAGAGACCCCTTCATTCTATTCCTGGAATCTGATAGTTAAGGTTGAGATTTGTTTTCAACACTCCCTGTCATGGTCTCCCCTGCTTCTGAGACACTCAAGAGTTTAGGTCATTCCCAGGTCACTATAGAGTTTAGCAAACAGAAGTCCTGTTCTCTACTGTCATGTACAGTATATTTTAAGAGATACATTTTTTACTTGTTCATATTCAAAGTGGAGCCCCTCTAATGTCTTACTCTAACCTTGTTACATTTCAGTGGGAATGTAGGAATGAGGGACAAGCTCCTGAACCCTGCCTGTGAAATGGGTCCTTTGTGCAGCCGTGTTCCTTGGGAGTTGGAGAACATATCTGCTAACTCTGGAGTGCAGTTTGCTGTCTCTTTTGGCTTAGAGTCTCTCTTCCCTCTTAGGAAAGGGCCTGAGTTACCAAGGTGCCTGTGGAGGGATCCTGAGCACAAGCCCTTGTGTTTTGGAAAGGAATCTTAGGCTGTGGGCGCTTGGCAGGCAGGGGCTCTGATAAGAGTTTCCACCCAGGTACACAGGAGTTGCACACTGCAGCCCAGCAAGGGGCAGGAATGGAGACGATAATGGCTGGGCCTGCCACTTTCCATTATTAACAATTCCTTTCCCTCTGTGGCTCAGTCTTGTCTGCAGTGAGGGAGCCACAGGTTTCGCTGCTTTGCTGCCCCGACCTGTTGCCTAGGGAGAGAGCTAATATGACTATGTGAGCAAGAGGTGTGCAGGATAGTGCTCAGGCCACTGAAAGAAAAGTACACCTGTCCCTTCTGGCCTGATCTGCCACAGCTGAGAGGTGATGAGCGCGCAGTAAGTGGCTTTCAGTCACCTGTAGTCTTGTTGCAGAAGGTGTTTCATAATAAACCTAACATGTTGGGGGGGGGGGGGGGGGGGGGGGGGGGGGTGGCGAGTAGAGTTGGGGACTAAGGCCGGAAGGCCAAAAATGTAAGACTTGGACCCTAGGATTTTGCAGACCCATTAACTTCTGCACTGTTGACATAGTGCATGGAATCTGTCAGTATCCTCCAAATGAACCGTAGAATTTATTTAAAATTGTCGACATTGGGATTTTTCTTCATCGAGACGTTGTTTCCCTAGCGTCAAAGAAACTCAGCCTGATTTAGTTCCACAAAAAACTATGAAGTCATTCCTAACATGGCTCCTAATTGGACTATTCTCCCTCCCTTTTCTCCCCCTTAATAAATTAGTCCTTGCAGCCTTCATTGGTAGAAGGATAATTATGAGTGTGGGATTTGCTCATAAAAGTGCCCGTAAGCCAGCTGAAGGAGTTGTGTTAGTCCATCTGCACAGAGCCCCAGGGGTGTGTGCTCAGCCTGCGTTTGTCTGAGTGGGAAGGGACAAAGCCTTCTGAAGCCTGGAGCAGCTCTAATCTTCCAGTGACACCACAGTGACCCCCAGCCCCTAGTATTGTTGGAATTTCATCTGAAATGGATGGTGGAAAAATGTGAGCCCACAGGAGAACTTGGGTGAGGTTTTGTTATGCTAAGTTTTAAAATCACAGGAATCCCACTGGGGAGGAAAATTTAATGATTTGGAGCAACTGCTTATTTACTATTGCACCTCCAGTAGACACTGTACTTCCCCACTAATTGGTACGATGCAAGGAAGCTTTTATTTCCCTTGGTTTGCAACTTAATAGTATTTTCCTCTGGGCTTGGTTTGTTTGGTTGTCTCAGTGTCATATTTGGTTTAGATTCAAGATGTGCCATGTTTTGCCATGTGTTTTTCTGATGTAATGCAACTTGCAGAGAAATGATATTCCAAAGGTTCATTTCTGAATTGTTTCAAATCTTAAAAATACTACCCCTGGCAACAATGTTTTATACTAGCAGAGCCTTCCATTATATTAGTGAATCCTGGTTCTATAAAAATCCTGATTAAATGGCAGCATTGTCACAATATTAGTAATCAGTCAAAGCTTGAGCTTAATTGTACTGCATGAGAATACTTGCCTAATTTTCTCATGTTGTATTTGAGGAATATGTGTGGAGACTTATAGGCATCTTTTCTTTTTTAAGGTGTCTGAGTATATTTCAAAAAATGACTTTCCTTTTTTCTTGGTCTGGGTGAACTACTGAGCGTTAGTCATAAACTTTCTCAGTCATTATTGTGGTCATGTCAGAAAGAGGAAGTACAAGAAGGTCCTCTGATTTTCTTTATTGTACATGGACAGAAACTGAAAGATGGTAGTAAGAGGACAGACCGAGAACCATATTGGGAATACTGGAGGAAGCTTAAGCTGGAAAGAAGACGGCGCAGGGACCCATTTTTGGTCTGACTAGTCTCAATGTTGAGCAGTCACTGCAAGGTGTTGGCCATCAGTTTTCTTAACCCAGGAAAATCAGGGAACAGAGTGGAAGCCCATTGGGAGTTGCTGGCAAAAACAAGAACACGTTCGTGTCAGCCATACTAAACACACTAGGTTGAATGTTGTTTGAAAAAAGTGTTGGCTTCAAATTGTGACTGCTTTTTCCAGAGATCCAATACAATTTCATTGGGAATGGATTGAAGTATACCCAAGTCATTTGTCAAAATATTGTTACTAAAGTTTGCAAGTGGAATTTTGGTTTTCTTAAATTAAAAAATCTAAAATGAAATAAACCGTAAAATGAAATATTAGGTGTTTTCAAAAAAAAAAAAAAGGAAGCTGAGGCATCTTAGGCATTTTTAAAACATTATTTCTTTATGTGGTTCCTGTGCCCCAGTAACGTAGTGGTATGGAAAGTATGAAGGAGCCAACAGGTTGCTTTGGAGACCTGGTGGTAGATCTTCATCATTCACTAGTATCACAGAGTCAAATTCTGTAGAAAGACACACATGGAAATGTGTTATATACCGTGTACATATCACATATAAAAGGGAGGAAAAGCCAAGTTAACAGTCATAAAAATAAGTTCTATTTCTGTTTTAAGATGCAGAGAAAGGGCTTGAGGAATGGCACAGTGGTTAAAGCACTTGCCTCACAAGCGCAAGGCTCTGAGTTTGTTTCCCCAGCATCACATATAGCTGGGCGTAATGGCGCAAGCCTATAAGTCTAGCTCACAGGAGACTGAGGCAGGAGGATTTCTGGAGTCCTGAGCTACAGAGTAAGTTTAGGACCAGCGTGGGCTACAAAGCGAGATGCTGTCTCAAAAAAATAAAATAAAATAAAAAATAAGATGCAAAGAAAGTTTAAAAATTTTTAAGTTACCTTGTTCCTACTTCCTCTTTTTCCCTTTATATGAAATTAAATTTGGCTCCTTTTCCCTTGTAGGGCATGCTGTTAAAGAGAAGTGGCAAGTCGTTGAATAAAGAGTGGAAGAAGAAATACGTCACACTGTGCGACAATGGAGTGCTGACCTATCATCCAAGTTTGCATGTAAGTACAGCCCTTGGAGCAGTTAACAGGTGCCCATCTCAGCAGAACGCTGGCAAGGGGGTGCTGCTAACAGCAGGCAAGCCTCTCGCCTCCATTTGAAGTTAAAGTAGTCTTTGGTCTCTCGCTTCATGGTAAAACAAGTAACACTGTCCCTCTATTAGGCCATATATTTTTCTCTCTCTTTGCCTCTCCCTAACAGACAGTCGGCAGCTAAACTGGCAAAAGAATTGGAATCAAAGGCATAAATGAAGTAAAATTTAAATGAGAGTCCAGGGTAGGAACAAGTAGAAAAGGGGAAAAGAGAATAGAGTGCATCTATCTGAAAATCTAGAACGAAGGAAACAATTACACTTAAACCCAGAATTCAGCTCTCAGCGGCCAAAAACAGAAACAGGAAGTTGAATACAATCCATAATTCCATTTTTGTTGTGAGATTAGACACATAGCAGTTTGTGACACTGAAAAAATTCAAATCATTCCCCAAATAAAATACTGTATAGAGAATTTGATTGTTTGGTTTTGAAGCCATACTCCAGTCAGTTCTGTGTGTAGGCCTGTGGCTATCTTTGTATTCACTACTGATAGATCATATACACCTTTTGGGTCAGTGGACATATGTGTATACTACCATTTTATCGATTGTGTAATATTTCATTGTTCAGATGTACTCTGATTTCAGCAGTACTCAAAAACACATTTAGTGAATAATTTTACTTCTAAATTTTTTCACTGTTATGAAAACGTCTATGCAGTACTCTTCTCTTGAGATTCCCATGTCCAGACTTTTAAATATATCATCACCTTCATTTCTTCAGAAATTCGTCAGTGCGCAGATTTTTCTTGTAATGGCCCACAGTGTTTTCCAATTCCATCTTTTCTCTTTTCCCTAAGTAATATTCATTTCCCTAATTAATATTTGTGAATATTACTAGAGTACAGAAGGGGAACACAATGATGCATTTTTTTATAATTGGCAAGTAAGAGCCACTCTTATTTTCAAATGCAATTCAGTATGTGCCACTCTCTGGAGAAATGAAATCCTTGGTTTAGGTGCACACATAGTCTCAGAGAGTGCCTTAAGCTAGGTATGCATTTAGGTTCCTCAAGCCTGGAGAAATGACTTGAGCTTCAGTGAAGGAAGCCAGCTGGATTCCTTTGGCAAAGGATACTGTTAGCTTATTACACAAGTGAACATGGAAGAGTTTACATAAAGAGCATCCTTTGGGCACAAACCACAAGTTCCAATTCCAAGCACGTTTTCCACACATTGGGATGGCAAAAAGTCCAGATTATTGAAAAAACAGTTGGTGTGTGCCTCCAGCAGTTCATTGAGCTTACAAAATCTTGGTAGGTTTCATGCTCCCTGTAGCTATAGCTTCAGAAATTGGGGACACGTGACATTGGGGCACCTGATGAGGTTGGTATGAAGCTGAAGAGCTCCTGTGTGGGGGAATGGTCCAGCACCCACAAGCACTATGACACTTGCCTGTGGCTGGCAGCATGCCTAGAATGTCGGCATGTTTCCACGGGCAGAAGATTAGGAGCAAGGACTTCTTTGGGCAGAACCCCAGGAGATGACTTCCTACTGACTATGAATTCTGATTTCTCTTTTTTTCTTTATTGTCCTTTTTTATGTCACATCTTTCCAGGCCCTCAGTCTGTACACTTCTATTTCACTGTCCCATAAAGGCATCTCTCTCTGTTTTCACTGAGCTCAGTTTCTTACAAAGCTTGTCCAGGAGATTAGTAATCCTAGGATCCAAGACAGCCTCTCTGCCTTATTGACTGACCGCAGGTGTCACCTGTACCTTCTTTGTCCCACGCATAAAAGATAATGGAAAGATACATTTCTCTCCAGACCTGCTTTCTGTAGACGGAAACCTTGGAGGTGTCTCAGGGAGGAGACCACTCGGGTCTCTAAGCCATGATATGGAACTGTAATAGTCAACTGTTGGAAAGTGACAGGTTCCCTAGCATCAGAGGGGAAGTGAGTCATTCAGCCATCTCCGACCAAGAGCCTCACCTGAGGTGTGTTTGTGCTTCCTTTGGTTTGGTTTGCAGATTTTCCACCTTAGCGTCTGTGAAGGCTTCACCTTGCCATAGCTGCATGTGCTAGTTTCAACCAAAAGCTCAAGAGTTGGCGGTGGCTATCTTGAAGGTGTGGACCCTGGGCCTCCTCATTTGTATGTAAAGAGGAGAGCCATGGGCATGGGTGAAAGTGATTACAGAGGTCCAGTAGTAAGAGGTGGGGAGTTGGATGAGGGGGTCAGTGACGAGAGAAGGCACTGTTTTTATAACCATGTTAAGCAGCTGGCTTGCAAGGGACTAGTCTGCCTCGCCTGTCCAGAAGTTGGATCTTGTGTATGTAGCTTCTAGCTCTCACATAAGCTGCTGCCCCATGTTAGGATGTGTGCCTTCTCCATGACACATTTGAAGTTGGCTAGTGCCAGAAAGTGTCTCTTCTGGAAATTTTGAAAAGGAATTTGTTCAGTGGACCAGAAGGTTGATAATACTGTCTTCTAGATCACTATCCTGATGTTTAAGCTCCCACATAGGATCAGTTACCTGCTGGGACAAAGACTGGACCCAGAAAAGCGCCTTTCAGTTGGCTCATCTTTCTTTCTCAGGATGCTGTTATTAAGTTAAAACCAAGAACCCAGTTTAGATAACAGAACACGCAGCAAAACTAAGAAGCTGCTTAAGCAGGGCATCTTGCTGCCCTGCTTTACTTAGGATGGAGGGCATCCCACCGTCTTGGACTTAACCTTGCTCAAACCACGAGGCTAGTATAGGACAAGTAGATAGTAGTCCATGCTTTAGGACCAACTGCCTTAATTTGTTCCATTGTTTCTCTTTGCATTTTACATAGATGGTCCTAATCATTTAAATAAAATTGAAATAATAAAAAGGCAAACATGTTGGCTTCTGCAGGTTGCTGCTTTGCAGTTTAAGATTTTTATTTCTCTGGAAAATAGTACATTTCTTAAGACCTTTAAAGGCTCTACTTGCTTCGCTTTCCTGGGGAAGACACATCATGAGTATCTCATGCTTTGAAGACATATTGCTGGATCACAGTTGGAATGGGCAGAGGGCAACCTGTTCTAGGATCCTCAGATTCACTTCCTGTGGACTTAAATATGAGCCTTAGGGAGCACTGTGATAGAAAAATGAAGGGGATAATGAGAAAGAACTTAAACCTCAGGGCTTCACAGTTCATTGTAGCCACCTATTCATCTTCCGTGTCGGGAGAGCGGCCTTCGGGTGCATGGCTGAAATTCCTGCCCACAGAGTTGGGTGCAGTGGGATTCCTAAGTGGACCTGTAAGAATGAGCTCAGCAGCTGCGCAGTCAGGCGGAGGACATTAGGGCACTCGTTCTGCGTCTGGCCCTGGCTTTTGGGGCTTCTTCCTTTAGCGATTATGAGCAGCCTTCCCTTTGGACCACACCTGGCTGGCATATTGCAGGAATTGCTCTATTAAAAATTAAAACATCCTTATGTTTGCTTCCTTTTCTACCTTTACCTGGGTTGAAAGCAGTTTTGGCTGCATCTCTTCTCCCTGTCATACAGAGCTAGATCTTTCCTCGATAAAGAACGTTTGTCATTAGGCAAATCTATTTCTAATGAAGTGGCTTGGACCCTCCTACCACACACACAGCCTTGACTTGGGTATGCCACTGAGCTTTGCGCCCCCCGTCCCCCACCCCCACTCAAGTTAGTAAAGTCAGACTCACATATTCTATATTGTCCCCAGAATACAGGTTTCAGTTAACCTCCTGTTTGCAGAGTCAGACAGAAAACCCACTTCAAGTGCATATAATCTTCACGTCAAATGAAGGCATCTGACTTGAGCTTCAAGAAGGCATTAGGGGTCTGTGATTAGCACCTCCAGCCATCTTCTCTAATTTGTTAGGGTGGGCAAGCATCGAGTTGCCTGAAGAAGCCAACATTACAACCATCAGAATGGCTCCTACCTAGATGGTGAGAGGTCAGGTTCAAAGCCCCTTTTCCCTGGTACAAAGCAGGTCTGCACCATAGAGTAGCTAGATACCCTGAGAAGTCAAGCAAGCCTCTCTCACCAGGAAGCAGATAGTCAGGTATGTTGTTTTTGACACCTGATATAGGGAACATTATTCAGCCTGATTAATGTTTGCATTCTCTTCCATTATAAGCCACAGTTCTGGAAACTGTTCCTGCCTAGTCTACAGTCTGCTTCATGTGGAGAAGTTGACCTTCCTCCACCATGGCCCTCCCTCACTGGAAGGCCCCGCCTGCTCCACCTAAGGGAGCACAGGACTCTGCCATGTTCCCCACTGCCTGCCTAGCAACTAGCTTGTGGTCAGCACATAGGCGTTGCCCAGGGGCCATGGTTGTTTGACTCCTCTAGGGCCTTTGCTGTGTGGGTGCCTGGGCTCCTGACCTCGCCATTGATGGTCTTGGTTTTGCCTTAAAAATTTTCATGAGTTTCATATCTGTGACCCTTACTGCATTGCACAGTGTGATTCCACCTAAATATAAATCAGCTTGGTGGAGGTGGGAAAAGAACATACACACAGGCCATTACATGAATGCCTCAATGTCCAAAAACACTGCTGAGATCCAAAAACTTCTCCTAAAGGTGGGGAATTACGGAAAAACAAAGACTGGAAACTCAGTGGCAGCAATTTCACATTTCTCTTCTACTCTGCTCTGCCTGTTGTGGGCAAAATGGAAATGGCTTCACAATGACAGTGCAAGCCCCAACTGATACTTCTCCAAGAGTCTAGAATTACAGAAGACAGCTCCAGAGAAGCAGAAAGAATCCGAAATTTCTTAGCTGTTATTGGTACTAAAGAAATCATCCTCAGAGAACTAGGCTTTGTCCATGTCTTCGAGTCTACAAGAGTTCTCTCTTTTCGTAGAAATGACTGTCATCCAGGTGTCCACACAGATTGGTGTTCTTAGGGCGACCTATCCATCAATCAGCAGTGTGCACATCACCTGGAGAAGTTGGTGTGCAGACACTGTCTGCTTCAGGTCACACACGATGTCCTGCCTCTTTCCCAGAGTTATAGTTGAACCTTGAGTGTTCCCCAGATTGACATATTAAAAGCTTAGCCTCTGCCCATGGTGCTATTGGGAGATGGTAGAATTTTAGGAGATGGGACCTAGTGAGAAGAAGTTAGGTCAGTGGAGGTATGCTGTTGAAGGGGATATGAAAACCCCAGCCTCTTTCTGTCTTGATTCCTAGCTGCCATGAGGTCAGCAGTTTGCCCTGCTGTATGGTGACTACTACCACGATGTACCGATTAAAAGCTAATCTGCCTTGCAAGGGTCCCAAAGTGGAGCCAAGCAAACATGGACCAAAACCTCTGAAACTGAGACTAAGTAAATCTTTCCTCTTTTTAAGTGGACTGATTTTAGATATTTGTTGTAGTGACAGCTGAATACCTCCATATGTGATTTGAGGCAGCTTCCAACAATTGATGTGAAAATACATGATGTGTATACACACAGGACCAATAGTTAGGCTAGGCTTGCGCTTGGGAGCCTCCTTACTCAGCCTCCCAGAGTGCTAGAATTACAGGCCTGTGCCATGGGGCCTGACTACCTTGTAAATATTTCCCACCTGACTTAGGATGATGTCCTTGCTCTATGATGTTACATAGCAGGCCTGGCCTGCCCCTGCCCCTTCCCCAGCTTCCTGCCCCAGTCGCTTCTTATCTGCCCCAGCATTCAGAACTGCATGTGTGCTGCTCATGCCTGCTAGGTCCTCTGGCCTCCAGGTCTTCATAAGTGTAGCCGCTTCTGCCAGAAATATTGTTTTCTCCTTTACCTCCTTGACAGAGCAACTCCTGCTCATCTTTCCAGTCTAGTCTCAAATTTCCCCTAATTTTAGAAGTGTCACCCACTGCCTGCATCGGTACCTTGCTCTGTAGGGTCACTTCTCTGTATCTCTTAGCCTTTTATAAGGCCCAGTTCTTCTACAAGACTGAGTGTTCTATAGCTAGAGACCTTGTGCGTCCTGTCACCAGTATGTCTTTGGGGATGGGTGGGTGGATAGATGGATGGATGACAGATGGATGAATACTTGGCCTGTCCTCCAATCAGTAGGGCTGGAGTTTCTGAAGTTAAAGAGAATCTACCCTGTAAATGCTCTTAATCCACAGAAAAATGTCATAGTCATATCCGGACCATTTGCAGTAATTAAAGAGAATTCATGGTGAGAGAAGAATAGAGATTTTTTTTTTTTTTTTTTTTTTTTTTTTTTTGCTTTTTAATGGTAGTGAAATATGCATAACAAGACTTTCCATCTTACCTTTTGTGGGGAGCGGTGGGGGAGATGGTGGTGATGGTGCAGGTACTGGAGTACTGAGCTATATCATCAACCCACTTTGTATTTTTGATTTCAAGGCAGGGTCTGAGTTACTGCGTTGCCTAGACTGGCCTTAAACTTGAAATCCTCAACCTCCCAGAGTTCCAGGACGATAGACCTGTACCACTGGGTCTGGCTTGCTGACTTACTTTTTTTAAAATACAGGATTCAGCAGTGTTAAGTACATTCACACTGTTGTGCAGTTCATCTGTAGAATTCTTTTTGTCTGCAAAACTGACATTCTGTACCTATTAAAAGCTAATTCCCCCTTCTTCTCCCCTTAGCCCCATTTTACTTACTGTTTATATATTTGACTTCTAGTGTTTTACTTTTTCGTTGCTGTGACTCAATACCTGACGTGCACAAGTTAGGGGAGGAGAGGGGTTATTTTGGCTCAGGGTTTCAGAAGGTCACAGCTTGTATGGGTGGCCAGCAGCAGTGACAGCACCTGGCAGAGACAGGTGGAGGCTGCTCCTCACAGCATTACAAACAGGAAGCCATGTCAAGCTAAGTTCAGTAAAGTCCCAGAAGCAAGAAAGAAAGCAGCAGATATCCTTCTAGGTCCCCTTCCAGTGATCTGCCTCCTCTGGGTTCAGCCTCAGTGTTCTGCCACTTTCAAGTTTAAGCCTACACTACATGCCTGTAATTCAATCCACAACGCCTCTCTTCCATCACATGCTCATAACCCACCCCCTTCCAGACCAGCCCACGTCTCCTAACAGCACATGGTTCCATAGAGAATCCATAATAGCCAAATATATGAGACTTTTGGAGGACATTGCAGGTCTAAACCCCAGTAGCTAGGGACTCCATGTAAGTGGAATCATACTGGATTTGTCTTTTTGTGAAGGTATGTTTCACTCAGCATGGTGCCCTGCAGGTTCAACTATGTTGTAGAACACATCAGAATTTCCTTCTTTCTCATGACTGAATAATATGCCATTATTTAGATGGACCCTATTTTTCTTACCCATTCGTCCTTGGCTGGACACTTGGGTGCCCCCAACTCTTAGCTATTGTGAACAGTACTACAGTGGATGTGAGTATGCAAACTTGAAAATAAAACTAAAAGCAATAGCATGGGAGAACAGTAGAGGATGACCATTTTCAAGCTACCCAACTATAACAGGGCTCTGGTTGAGAAAACACATTTACTGGGCTCAGTCATGAACATACCGAGTTGTAGATGTTTAACAGCTGGTGATCTAAAACCTACATAACATGAAACCCCCACTCAGCAACCGTGTGGTCATGTGGGTCCCCTGGAGTGAAGGAGATGCTTTCTGTCTGTGCTTGTTTTGTCATCTATCGGTCTTACTTGATACAATATATAAACTGTTTCTCCCATATATCTGCGTCTAGAAACCCATGGAATGATACTGCAGTGGTAGTATAAATCGTTCCAGGGAGTATCTCTTAACGTTTGCCAGAAATATAGAAAGACTCAGTCCTTTTGCACATATACACACAAGGTTAGATTCCTTAACAAAATCTTGTTTTGGGCCAAGGAATTCTTTATTTTATGTATCTCTCACGGTTTATACTTTAGGATTTGAAAATGAAATGGCCAAAGTGGGTTCATACTATGTTTCAAGTTGCCTTGACATTGACAGCACAGTGAATTAAGTAAAATGAGGCAAATTAAAGTCTTTGTTTCAGTAAAAATCAAACTATCAAAAAACTAGACCCTACCTATTTTTCCATTAAAAAACTGCATTCTTGCTTTTCTAAGTAAAATGAAGAAGTAGAGCAGATGTGTGTTTCTCTGGATGTACAGATTTAACAGTGTGGCTGCAGGTTTGTGGCTGGTAAGCTTGTGGCAGAGTCCATAAAGCACTCTCCCATAGATACATGATTCCAGAGTGACATCTCACATAGTACTGGCTATTCTTTGTAGCCAGTTTGAATCGTTTTGTTTTCCATTGTTGACCTTTTAGTGTTACAAATTGTACCCAGAAATGCTTGCAGAAGGTAAATAAATCAAAACCTTCTGTTTTCCTCTGTGACAGTGAGCCACAGTCGAGGTCTCTGTGGGCAGGGATGCCCATGGGGGGTAGCCAGGAAATGTTCTTTCACTTCTCCTAAGAGATTGAAATTCATTATTATATTTTATAAATATTTTCTTCTGTGGCTCATCACCTGATGGCCAGCTTATTGCTAGGGTCTTGCAATGTAGGAAGAGGCGGAGCTGAAGAGGCCTGCTTCTTCTCAGGTGTGCCTGTGGCCCCAAATGGAAACCAATCAAGGTGCGATTTGTGTTCATTAAGTGCTTGTCAAAACTGAAAAATTTTCTAATCAACAGCAATCTAGCTGCAGCCCCCTCAGTGGCTGGGAGGGCCGCCTCTGCAGCGGCTATTTGCCTGTTACAACTCTAGGCTAAGAATCCGCTGATGATTACATTAGGCTAAGCTGCGAAGTAAATGAACCATGTCTTATTTAGGTGCCACTAGCTTCAGAGTAGTCCTGCCCCGCAGGGCACTTGATAGCGTTTTATGGCTTTAAAATTAGTGTAGCTTCCCGTTTGCTGCAGGGTGCTGCATGTTATGCCTTTGAACTCAATAAGCAAAGGGAAGGGGGCCTTTTGTTTTTCCCCCTTAGTTTTTTTTCTTTAGATTTTAGTAATTTTGTTTTGCATCTTTTCCAGACGGCATTTTGCAATAAAAATGTCTGACTGCCACATACATACCTCCTCACTCCACCCTTCAGAAAAGAAGAACAGAAAGGAAGGAAAACTAGAAAATAGTATGTGTTTGCAGAGGACAACTTACTTCCTAAGCTACAAAGTGAAAAATGGCTTTGCGGGTCACCTGTAATGGCTTTTCATGTAATAATTGCTACCTCAAGTTGGAAACTACAACTTTTTACCCCAAGAAATAGCTGTGAAGTCAGAGAGAAAGTACTTTATATTTGTGTTGGGTAAGAGTAATGACAGTCAGTATTTATTGAAGGCCGCAGCACTTCCAAAACACTTCACATATTGTCCTGGTTAATACAACAATTTCATGAGGTAGAAACTCTTTATTGTCCCTCTTTCTGAAGATGTGCTCTTGTGGACCCAAAATGATTGAATGACATACCCCAAGCAGTCACCTAATGAAGTGATCGGGTTCCAAGTATTCTGGCATATGCTGTGGCTAGGAGAAAGCCCGGGGTTGTTTTCTGGACATGTCCTCCGTTTCAGAAGTCAGAAGATTAGACCCTGTGACAGAGTTAGAAGAAAAAAAAAAAAAAAAAGATGGGCTGGGGATGTAGCTTAGTGGGAAGGTCCTAGGTTCATTCCCTAGTACTGGGGGGAAAAATGGGGTCTGAGGTCAGTGAGCAGTAATAAGAGCACTTAAGCAAGAAGTACAAGGCCCTGTGCTCAATCCCTCAACACCACATAATAGTCGGGCGTGGTGGCACACAGCAATGATCTCAGTCCTGGTAAGGCTGAAGTAGGAGAATAGCGGTGAGTTCTCGACCAGCCGAGGCTACAGAGTAAGTTCAGGACCAGCCTGGACTACAGATTGAAGTTTTGGTTCAAAAAAAGAAAAAAAGTATGTAGAAACATATGTATAAAAGGAGACTTATAAACACACCTATTTGAAAGTTTAAAAATTAGAAGCATTTAAAATTTGTGATGGGCAGAAACTGAAGAGGAAGTTTTCTGTACTACCTTAGATATGATGGTAGAAGATGAGACACAGCAGTTGTTAACTCCTTAGACATCAGTGCTGTATGCTCAGCTCTCTTTAAGGTCTGCTTTTTCTTTTAATGCTGTATTTTACAGCAAATTCACCCCAAGAAATCTGAACTTTTCAAGGCATCCAGACTAGGCTAAAAATCCCTATTATGGGCTTTTCTGTATTATTTAAAATTTCCAAGACCTGCCACTGGTCGAGTTGTCTTAATCCATGTTTAAGGACTGTATTTCTATGCCAGCAAAGAAACAGAACCGGCTCCTGGAAGTTCATTGTGGTAAAATTTCACTGTGCCTGCTTTGGAAGAGATCTGCCGTGACTGCAGAGACAGGCAGCCATTCTCATATCCAGTGCATTCATTTGTACAGGCCAAGTTTGAGCACGCATGGGTTACAACTGGGTAATATTCAATTTAACCTAAAATGAGAAAAATCCTTCTTGCAGTGTAAAGCTCAATATAGTAGGTCAGTCAAGACAGATACAATCAAGGAGCAAAAGGTATGTTCATAATTCAATTTAGAATTTTCTGCTATTTTGATTTATATTATAATAACCTATCCCCCTGGGCTGGTGTTGTATGTTAGCCGCTGCAGCCTATAGAACAGTGGTTTGCTCCAGCTGAAGTGAGGAGCTCTCTGTTGTTCATGAAGCAGCCACTACCCAGCCCCAGCAGCGTGTTGCCATAACCAGACCCAATCAAGCATTTATTAAGTGAAGAACAAAGTCTCATACCCATTGCCTTTGCCTCAGTCACCATTAGAAATCTGATGTGCCAGGCACCTTCTTCCTGCGATGGCCACGGGTCACGTGCACCTGCGCTTACAAGCCGTAGTCTTCATGAAGGCAATTTTGAAAGTGAAGCACGAGAATTCTGTTGGCTGTCTTGGGAAACAAAATTATTTCTCATAGAATTTTTTCACTTTGAAGCTGCCTCCTACCTCGCTATTGTGCCTGGGATCCTTTGGAGAGAAGGAGAAATTGTCTTTTTTGAGTTATGTGATCTGAAAGGACGTGTCCAGAAGATTCTTCATAGTTTTACATTATTTTCATGTATTTTTAGGTGGGTGACTTTCCTCTGTACCTGTGACTATGTATGAGGCTATTGTTTATTATTCATACATGTGAGACTTGAACATTTGCTTGATCTCTTTGAATGGATGGTACTATATATGTCTTTATAGATTAGTTTCCTTTGAAAATAATATTAAATGGCGTTTGGAAATAGCAGTGCATCTAACAATGGCTTCTCTTACGGATTTTTTTTGAGCCCAGAAGTAAAACTTTTAAAAATAGAACTTAATGAACTACCCCTTCCTTTTAAAACCCAGACATTTATCGGTTTAACGAAAAATGAAGAATAATGAGTTTTGTTTTCCTCCAAGGTAAAACAAGCAAATGTGGGAAACGTGAAATTATCTTTGCAAGGTCTAGCCATGTGCATGAAGTCACACACAGAGCTCTTGGCAGGTATTCAAACATTAAGCTAGCCTCAAACTAGTTCTCAAACTTTTTGGGCTCAGGGCCCTTTTACCTTCTTAGACATTATGGAAGGATACCAAAGAGCTTTTGCTTAGTGGATTTTGTCTATTGGTATTTATCATATTAGAAATTCAAACTGAGGAAAAGATTGTAAATACTGATATAACTCATTTAAATGATAAACCACTCATGTTAATGAAATATTCAAATGATAAACATTATGGAAGGATACCAAAGAGCTTTTGTTTAGTGGATCTTGTCTATTGGTATTTATCATGTTAGAAATTCAAACTGAGAAAAAATTTATAAATACTGATATAATTCATTTAAATAACAAACCACTAATGTTAATGAAAATACTTAGATGGAAAGTCTGATTTACAGAAGACTATCATGAGAAGACTAGCATACATTTTACCTTTTTTACATCTTTCATGCTGGACTTCATTGTGTTACCCTGTGTTGTTTTGGTTTAAGTAAGTGAAGATAGTCTCTGCTTACACAGAGATAGGTGGAAGAGGGAGAAATATTTCAGTAACTATTTCAAGTGATTATGCATATTACCCCTGCACACTACACCAGAGTTCATACTGTGTCAGTGTGGAATCTGAAACCATCTCTCTAAAATTTTCCTACTCTTATATTAAAGTCGATTGAACTGGTTTATACTTTGAATGTACTTTTCTACATTTTTTTTTTCACTCATGCCTATCCATATGTGGCCATGCTTGTGATACATCATGCACAGGCCATTTCAGGAAACAATTTTTTGAAATGAAGTGTGCCGATTTCCAAATGGTGATATGTTTCATCGTCTAATATCCAAATACTGCCTTCATTAATCACATTCACCAATTTTGTCAAGAAACTTGGAAAGTACTTCTAAGTTGGAAAGGAAGTTCAAATTTCCTTTGAAATTTGAAGGTCAATTTAATTTCCACAATGAAATTGGCCTTTAATTCTGTCAACTATGTTCTTGAAGTCTTTACTTTGTCCATTTTTCAAGAAGATCCTTGCCAATTGTCCCTAGTAGTCTTTGAACAGCCTTGAGTACTTTCAAGTAAAAATGTTATTTTAGTGGCTAGTTTAGGTGGCAGTGCAAATGATTGCAACAGGATTCCCTGCACCACAACTGCCATCCTCCAGTCCCCAGTAGAAAGACTTCATGCATGCTTCTAGGTTGTCATTCAGAAAATTAAAATGATGTGTGCATTCAGGGTTGAAATTTTAAAAATCAGAAGTAGCTTTGGCTGCTGCTGTTTTTTTTAAAAGAGCATTTGTGAGAGAAACTACTTCTGTTTGGTTTTATTAAGAGAGCATGACAAGGACTAGTATAATAGTGATTAGTGTAATTTGGATCCGCAGCCTTGATTCATTTTGAGGCACTAGTACTCCTCCAGCCATTGCCCTGTCTCTTCTGCACAAGCAGTACTAAGCAGCCAATACCTTAGAGTTGTTTTAAAAATGTTTCTGAACTCATGTACTCCTTTATAAAGTACTGATGATCCCACTTTAGAGACAGCTGAGCTGAATTATGGAAAGAGGAAATCTCAATCAGATTGGCTATCTCAAAAGTAAGAAATAAATTAAATTTCAGTCTGTCTAAAGAGTTATACAACTTCAAGTACCATGTTATAGATATTAAAGATTAAATTTATCAACACATCTGTGCAATTCGAAACTAAAGTGTATTTGGACAGCCTGGTTGGAACAAAGATTTTTATATTTTGTTCATCATTTAGCCATAAATCATAGCACTCAGGGAGGCTGAAGCAGGAGGATGACAAATTCAACTTTCACCTGGGCAAGTTAGTGAGACCCTGTCTCACAATTTTTAAAGGGCTGGGAAAGTAGCTCAGGGGAAATAAAGACTTAATTCTTTTTAAAAGTATATATGAAAATGGAATATGTTGATTACCTTATCTTTGTTTAAAGTGGAGTTTAAGCTGTTAGTTTTCCAAAGCTTTGTGCATTTTTTTCTAAGATCTAATTTGAGATGCCAGTCATATATAAGTAGTATATGCATTTCAATTTAGCTTCAAGATTTCGTTGACTGCTTTTGGTACCCCACGAACACATCAGCAAACCATCCTTCACCAGACAGCCAAACGTAACCTCCAGATGGAAGGCAGTGAGAATCAATATAGTAAGAGTATTTTTAGTGACTATTGATGGATTGATGTATTTTGAGCTTAACTCAAGTGTCAGATGCCCCAGAGCTGACAAAGATGAACTCCTCATTTACTGAGAATCATATAGGCCATCATGCACATGGCAGGCTTCAGGATTACTGGGATTGCTTGGTAGTTGTGGGGAGAATTCTTCTGTGTTTCTTGGTAGCCTCATACTGTGTGGTGATAAAGACTTTGTGTACCTCTGCTTGCTGGAACAAAGTGTTATCCAGTTGATAACCTCTCAGTCCCGGAAACACATAACTGTGAAAATTTAGGACAACATTGTACAGCATCGAATCAATTAGTTCTCTGTACCAGTAGTGCTCTGGTACACCAAGCCACTAATGGCCCCACGTCTTTCTCCTAAGGCAGCCCAGCAGAAGGCGGGAGCCACGTTAAGCTGTGCTTCCGTCAGCAAGCTGAAAGCCCTGGGTCTCTGACATGGCTCTCAATTGCTAGCAGGTTTCTCTCATTGCACCTCATTTGCATCTGGGACATCAATTAGCATGTTTGTTGAGGCTAATTGAATGAAACTCAATCATAGCTCTTAATTGCTTGACTATGTGAAAAGAAATCACATTAATGCAGCTAATTAAGTGTACGGCAATAGATGCAACATAATTAGGAGTGAAATGTAAAAAACAAGGGATGGCAAAGGTGCAGGGGCTGGGGTGCAGGGGGACAGTGAAGCACGGTTGCCGAGCTGTTGGCGCATTCAAGAACTGGTCCCCTTGCTCTGGTGCTTGCTTGGAAAAAATAATCCACGTGATGAGCATGGACAACTTGCGAAGAAAAATGCAAATAGGTTTGCAATTACTACTTTTTCAAGCTGTTGAGGGGCAAGAGATGGCACCTCTGGGGGGCCTGGCTCTTGAGTGGGCCCCAGGGACTTGTTAAGTGCTGTTTAAAAGTACTTGGCTTTGAATTACCCTCATGCCTTGTTAAAGGGTTTTTTCCTCTTTTATCTTCGATCAGCATTTTCTGCAACTAACACGGATAAGGGTAATGTATCTGTAACATTTGCATATCAAAATCAAGCTTGCTGTCGTTATCTTACCCAGTGAGGTCCCTACCTCAGATCTACCCAGGGCCAGCTCATCCCACTTCTAAGGAGAGGACTTTGTTTAGTGGCCGCAGCTTTAATTCCTCAAGTACCAAGCTGGAGGGAGATGAAAAGGATGAGTTCTTTCCAAATGGAAAAACTCAATGTGGTTTCCTCTTGGGAGGGACTAAAATGTTCGGGCCCGTGTATCTTCACATTCCTCCTGTTTACAAAGCACCAGGTTGGAGGGCTTTTATGGTTTGGGAATCACACTTTGTAAGCTCTTAGCATTTTTTGGTGGCTTGATAGAGGAATTGCCAGATAGATATTATGACTTTTTGTAGACGATTCTTCTGAAGTTTCAGCGCCTAACTCAAGCAAGAAAACAGATCCCTGAGCCCATGCTGAGCTCAAGATAAATGTCTTTCCTTGGTGCGTTCAGATTCAGAAAGCAGGCACTCAGTACATTTCTATAATAATTTTAAATAAAATATCCTGGTTATTGTATGTTAAAACATGCCTGTTAAAAGAGCCCACGCTGAGGCTTAGTCACTCTCTGATTAGCCTCATTTTAGAGCTCATAAGCAATAAATGCTCAATTACACTCCTGTTATTGTATTTTAATTTGTTAAGAATTGACATTAAAGGAGAAAGTTATAGCAAGTTGATATTTTTAAAGGAGTAACTATGCAAGAAGGATTCATTATTTACAAGCATTAACTTTGGTTTTGAAACTTAAGAGTTCCATATTTTTCAGTGGTTATTAATGGAAGTAAATTAGAGATGCTTAAAAACAACCTTTTTTTAAATGTCCTCCACTAACCAAAGTTCACTTTCTGTACCATGTGTTCGCTTACTGACCTCAGTGCTGAGCTGGCCCATGGGAGGGAGTCCCTGTATTCCTCCAGCCTGTCTACCTTCCGTCTGATTTAGTGGCAGCTTCTTTTCCATCTTTAGCTTGCATTTTCTCTAAAGCACAGCTTTTCTCACAATTGATTGTATTTTGGGGCATCAGACGTCATGTCATTGATGCTGAGTCTTCTGTCAGAGACTTGCAGAGTCACACTTGCTGATCTCAGTGGAAAGACAGCATTCTCAGTCCTCATACTCAGGGGGCCTCCACTCCACCTGGTGGTGGCTGGCCTCTGCCATACTACCCTACAGATACCAGAGTGGCTTCTCACCTCAGCTATCTCACATCCTTCACTATGGTATCTTTTCCTCTGCTGAGAAACACCGGTCTCGCCGATCTCCCCTTCAGATCAGTCCCAGTGTGACAAGGCCTTTCACTGTCTTCATTTGTCTTCAGCTGCTGCCCCTCTTCCTCCTCATTTTGATTTGACTCTTTTTCCCCTGCTATACTAAGAGTTGATTGTCTAGGGCCTGGCCTCAGGAGTTCACCAGGACCCTGCAGCATCTTCTGCCTCCCAAGGTTAGTGCTTAGAGGGCTAAGAGTCCTGAGCTCTCCCAAGTCTACTGACGTGGCCTGCTCTCACCTTACCGAGCTCCTAGCCACCTATTTCTCTGAAGGTGGGTGCCTGCCCCACTTTCTTGGAATCTGGTTCCCTCTCCTGCCTCCCACTTCATTGCTGGGCTGTCAGAGGGCAGTTCTTCTCACATCTGCCCTGTACCCACGCTTCTGAGCCTTTCCCCTGAATTGGAACCCTGGCATTGGAGATCCTATTGTACTGTTCCTGCCATCAATAAACTCCCTTTTGTGTTGAGACGGAACCTCATTCCCCTGCAGGAACATGTAAATTGTCCAGCAGCTAAATGACAGGATGACCAGCCTGAGTCCCCACAGAACCCAGTGAGGCCTCCAGTGGCTTCTTTGCCTTGCTCTGTGTCTCTGTGATAGACTTTGTCTGACCTTCCTCCTCCTACAGACTGGGGCCTCTAGCCTTCACACTGGGCTTATGTCTAGCTATCTCTGTGCATCAGTTACAAGCATACAGCTCACTTTAGAATACATCCTTTTGCCATATGCACTATACTTTATTTGTATAATATACAGAGTGTATAAAATACTGAGTCCACGGGTAAGTAGGTTCATTACCAATAAAAATTAGAACATTGAAGGATCAGTAGCTTCTAATTTGCCAGCACGCCCATAACTTTGGCTCTCAATTATTGTATTGTTCAGCTTTCTTTCACTATGATAACACATACTGAGATAATAGATTTATGAGGAACAAAAGTTTATTTGGTTCATGGATTCAACAGATTTCAATCTGTGATTGCTTGGCGCTGCTGCTTTGGGCCTGTGGTCGCACCCCCATATGATAGTGGAAGTCTGACAGGAGACTTCTTCACCTATGGCATCTGGGAAGTAAAAAGAAGGGGCAGAGTTCCAGTTTCCCCCAATGGCACACCGTCCATTACCTAATGTCTTTCACTAAACCCTGCCTTCTTAGAGTTCTGCCACCTCCTAGTTGCACCGCAGCTGGAGACCAAGCCTTAGCACATGAGCCTCTCTGGTGAACATCGATCAAAACCATAGCAGTTGCTTTTTTACCTTCTACCTTTCCCACTCAGCAAACAGTTCTTGGGTAGGTAGTGTTTTATTCCACATTGGGCTGAGTGACCTCCATCTCTGTCTACCTGGACTTTTCCTCTGAAAATTGCTGGTCACTTCCTTTCAAAAACAAGTTTTGGGCCTTTTTTAAAAGTACAGTGCATAAACTGCATGGAAAAACCTAATGCTCAAGGGCTGCATTACATGCATTCTTTTCATCATGTAAGTTTCAGGTATCCCTCCACATACCCGCTGCTTTCCCGTACCACACCACCTACTCATCAGACAGCTTCCTGGTCATTAAACTCTTGACATTTGAATAGTTTTCCCTGAACTCCCACCACATAGCTTCAACCTTACATAGAGGGTTAATGTTACTCCTGATTGAGACCACAAGGCCATTATGACATAGTTTTGCAGTCCCTGGATTGTTACTTGGGATTTACAGGGTGAGCTCACATTCCTAAGCAAGAATTCAAAATACAGGATTGTGTGTGTGTGTGTGTGTGTGTGTGTGTGTGTGTGTGTGTGTGTGTGTGTGTGTGTGTCTAGTCCACACAAGGGAAGCCTCTGCTACCTTGCTTTGTGTTTCCAGTCCTGGGTTAGCTTTGGGACACGGTTGCAGAACCTGATTTAGCATCATGTTAATGTCACCCACACCATACATATGCAAACCTCATTATTTCCAAGATGTTCTCCACAGTGAAGAAGGTCACAGAATTGTAGCTCGTGACATTTGATAGAACCTTGTGTCCTAGGTTTAGAGGACCTCTTTTTAATCTCTCTTGGATGTTTAACATTTTGAACAGGATTATATGCAGAATGTTCACGGTAAAGAAATTGATCTTCTGAGAACCACTGTGAAAGTCCCAGGGAAGAGACCACCCCGAGCTACATCAGCCTGTGCACCCATCTCCAGCCCCAAAACCAATGGCTTGTCCAAGGACATGAGCAGTTTACACATCTCACCAAATTCAGGTAAGCTTGCAGCTGACCTCCGAAGGAATCACGTACAGCAACAGGAGCAGTAATAGGAGGTATGGCCTGAGGACAGGCTTCGGCTGGTCAAGCCAAGTGGAGATGCTAATTGTCTCACTATAGACAGAGACTTAGAAGACTAATTCCTTCTGTGGCTCGTTTTGAAGTATCAAGAATTAACTAATACCTGGTAATTATGCAAAAGTGGGAACATATTTGGAACAAGATTTAAAGGAAAGTCATTTGATCTGTATACAGTTTTAATACTCTGTTTTATAACATAATCATCATTTGTTCTCTAATGCAGTGTTAATTTTGCTTATTCTCATGTAAAGGAGAATATTTTTAACTCAGGATTAGAAAAATATTCTTTGATTTAGCGTGTTCAGACATTCCTGGCCTCTGTGCAGTTCAGAGCCATTCAGTGTCATTGTTCACATTTATTTAGGAGTCATTGCAAATGATTGCACAGAGGCATTGGCCTTCCTGGGATTTCTGACCAGAAGACAAGGTAAAGGCCCACTGGAGTCCACTGTGGCTTCTTCACGTGTGGAATCCCTTCAAGAGTTTCCATTATTTTCTCCAGCAGAAAGTCTCTTGATTTTCTCTCTTGCTGCTTTTCTCCCTTCTGAAATGTTGAGTTCTTTAAAAAGGGATAGTGGTAACTGCAAAAGGCAGGAGCAGCATTGGTTGGTGAAAGCAGGATGACAGAAACATGTCAGAACTTGGACTTTACCACATAGTTCCCCATGATGTGAAGTAGGTCCCTGAGCCAGTGATTTACCACCATCGCAGGCTGACCTTGCCTGGCCTTCCTTTGCCAGACGTGTCAGGTCAGGAAATCACAGGGAAATTGGCAAAGCAACATGTAAATGCAACCTGTTAGTACTGATCCAACTGAAAATTGACATCTACTAAAAGAGCTGTTAGTTCTTTTCAGAAAGGTGGGAGGGTTGTTTTACATTGTCTTTTATGATCTGCTGATCTTTCTCCCAAAAGAGCATGAGATTTCCCGTGTCAACATCTTGTGCTAAAATAACTGTGGGTGGGAAGAGAAGAAAGCACTTTTCCATGAAGAAAATTCTAGAGTGAGTAGAACGCTGATGTTTTCGTTGCTTGATTGACCTGGTTTTAATACATTATATTATACATTATATTAGTCATCTATTCAGGAAACATTTATTAACCACCTGCTTTGTGCCAGGTGTTGTGCATGCTGTGACTATGGGGTCTCTGACCTCCAGGGCTCCTGGATGTGGCAGTCATCTGTTAGTCAGCTCATTTCTTGCCTGCCTCCTAACCCATCAGACCATGTCTGTCAGTTATTTTTAATTTTAATTTAAGTCAACAAGCATTTGTTGACTTTCCTTTTTAAAATAAATAAATCCAGAAAACCTGATACACAAATGTTGAATTATAACACTTTTTGATTGTTTTTTTAAATTTTAAAATTTTTATATATATTTGTCATGTGTGGCATGAAATTTTGAAGTGTGTAGACATTGTATAGAGGCTAAATGGAGCCATTTATTGAGTTTCTAATGTTTGCTGTACACTGTCCTGAGGCCCAGGAACAAAGATCAATATGACATAATCCCTATTGAGAATCACATCCTCTTGGGGAGGACAAAGACATGAAGACAAATGCAGGACCAATGTACCAGACCCTGTGCACCACAGGAGAGGTACACAGGGCGGAAGGTGAGCATTGGTGCTACATTGTGGTCTCCCCCAGGAGGGGGCGCAGGTCTTCAGGCAGGGGGTGTCTGTTGGGGATATGAGTTTCAAGAAAGAAGAGGAATATGCTGGACATTTAAGATGAGGGAGCAGTGTGGATGAGTTGAGAAAACATTTGAAA
This sequence comes from Ctenodactylus gundi, assembly GCA_004027205.1. NCBI lineage: Eukaryota > Metazoa > Chordata > Mammalia > Rodentia > Ctenodactylidae > Ctenodactylus > Ctenodactylus gundi. Next base: position 134,982 of record PVKB01001139.1, on the reverse strand, counting down.
TGTAAGCTCAGGACTGTAAATTTCTTAATCTTGAAACTTAAAATTTTGGGTGCTTAATACCACTTGTCCTAAACAAAATTGAGTTTCATTATAAACAGAACATCTTACCATATCTGATGGAGTTGGCTATGCCTATAAAGTTCTCTTTCAGGGAGTGAGTTATATTTGTTCCAAATACCTTTTCTAATGCTCAGTGTTAATCTCTGAAAGACCTTGGTAGTAGACAAAGGAGAGAACTTGCGACACAGTTAAAATCCCGTTCCCATGGTCACACCATCAGTTTGGTAGTGCATCTTTCCAGCTCTCAAAACAACTTAGCCTATATAGAAAGCCTTGGATGCTTTTTGAGCCTCAAGCAGGTACAGGAAAGTATGGGTGATGTTAGCAGGAATGCAGTTCTTTGGGGGAAAAGAACCACTATAGTGATAGTGCCAGTGCTTGCAATATCATACATGCTCACAGGGTAAGGGGATAGTCAGCTGCTATCGAGAATGTGTGGAACCTCAGATAGCCCAACACTGTTTATTGGTCATCCTAGTCCTCACCTTACAAGACCAAGCAGTGGGGCTAGGGCTTCTGTGAGAGACAGTCACTTCATTAAAATGCTGTGAAATAGTAAAAACTGGATCTCTTGTCTTAAAAACTATTACTTTTAAAATGTTTTCTCACTTGAAAAATTCTAATGAGTCAAATTTAGTCATTTATAAGTTGTAGGCTTAAATGACAGGTTTTTACAAAAGAACAAATAATATGTTAGAGCTCTTTTCTTCCAAATCTAATGTTTACTTAACTTTGTTCTTCACTCCAGCTTATTGGAAATCTGTTGTTTTGGTGGAGTTGTATTTTGGTTTTATTGGGGTCCAAGGTTAACCGAAGATGTTTATTTCTCCTTAAGCTTCCTTTTTTTAAAAATTTATTTTCCTACCTAAATGTTATCAAATTAGATCAGAGTTTCTGTCTTCCCTTACAGTAATTGTCATTTATGTAGACTTGAATATGCATGTAACTAAGTCTTTGTGCATACACTTATTATTACCATAGAGTAAATGTTTGAAAAATAGAGTGGTTCAGTTAACAGGTAGGACCATTCAAAAAGGTTCTTGATGCATATTTTGATGCAAATTTTTCTGTAAAGATGTCTATAAAATACTTGTTCATTTGTGAAGTAAGTATCCATTTCAACTTGTACACTGCATGGGGCTGCTTTTTAAGTAACATTTTTAGAACCAGTCTGATCTGATAAAAATACCTCAAACTTTGTTTATTTGGATTTCTTCAATTAGTGACACGGAACATCTTGTGTGTATGTGTGTTGTGTGTGTGTGCGTACGCACATGTGTGTCCATATCCTTTAGGTCTTTTTCTTATTGGCATGTAAGAACTTTTTATATATATTTAGGATATTAATAATTTATAATATGTTTTTCATATGCTTCCTCAGTTTATTGTTGTTTTTTAAATTTTATGCTCTTACTAACAGAACTTTTTCCCTTTTTTAAACATAATTAAATTATAAGTGTTATACTTCTATTTCTATGGTTTCTACTTTAAGCTGTTCGGAAACCCTTTTATTGTGAATCAGATCTCAATTAATATATGTATATGTCCAAGTCTCACAGCTCTATTGTTTCTTCCCCCCTTTAAATCTAATTAAACTCTAATGTACCTTTAATTTGCTTCGTCCATTGTGTGTGAAAGCAAATATAAGTAAATTACCAATTGTCCTTTCTGTTGAAGTGTTTTGTTTCTCTTAAATATTGTTTGTCTCCTTTATGTACATTTTAATCATGTTAAGCAAATCGGCTGTGTTTGTGGGCTCATGAGTCTATTCCGTTGACGTATTAATTCTACATTTTCTGACATTCTGTAGATTTACCATATTGTCTTAAGATTCATGACTTAATTTGTGTCAGGTAGTATAACAGTTTAACATTGTTCATATACCATCCGGTTCTTTTTCTTACTAGTATTTTTTTTCAAATGAACTTTAGAATAAAACTGAATCCCATCTTGACCTTGGTTGATAATTGCTTTTCAGCTAGCAGTTAACTTAGGAGAAACTAACATCTTTAAAATGTTGAGTTTCTTACTATGGAACCCAGTTCCTTTCTAGTGTGTAGATTTACTTTGTATTCCTTAGTGACATTTAGTGTATTCCTTCATTTCAGTCATGTTCAAGTCTTATTAACCCTTTCTGCTAGTCTACAATTGGGGGGCATTGTAAAGCTAATATTTTGAAGGAGATCTATTATCATCTAATTGGTACAGTGTAAGGAAATTCCTAGTTTTTGTATTTTATGTATCTAGCCATTATACTACTGGACTCTTATTAGTTGGAATAGCTATTTGGGTACTTTTTTCAGTTTTCCAGAATGCAGTCACAATAAAGCCATTCCCAGTGAAATTGTTATAATGCCCAACTTGTGTGTGAGTGTTGACTTTTAATTTCTGTCAGCCAATTAAATAATTTGGATATCGTAGCTTTGCTTCTTATTTCATTCATTTGCCATTTTTATTGAATCTGCTGTATGCCCAGCCCTTGCTAACACTCTGGATACTGGGATTAGTTTAAGACTGTGCCTATGAGAGTGGAAGAGTCAGAAGATAAGCACGTAGGTATGATTGTTGTAGCTGGTGATAAGCACTCAGGGGACAGATGGAACAGCTGGATGGAAGGTTGCTGGTGGGAGGAAATGTTGTGTTATTCCTAGCATTGAGAAGTGGTTTAGCAGTACTGAAATAATGACTGTGAGCCACACATTGAAATCTGGAAATGGAGTAATCTTGATGTCAGTTTTTCCATAGGCTTGGAAAGAGGAGGAAAAACACCTTGTACAAATACTTGCCTTCTGTACTGGTAACTGAGCCAGGGTCTCATTCAGGGCAGAGCAGAGAGGCTGCAGTGTGGGTGGGGAGCATTGAGTTTATGCCGCAGGCGTGGTTTGTGGCACTGAGGCCAGTGGAGTGGTTCTAGGACCTTCCTTGAGGAAGAAGAGTGGGTTCAGGATCTCCCAGAGGCCAGCTCCACCGAGACAGTATCCATCTGTCCTCAGAGGTATCCCAAAGAAGGAGAGGGGCAGACCTGGGGAAAGCAGAGCCCCTGCTATAGATACTGATGCTTAAAGGGCAGGGAAACAATCCAGGGTTCTCAAACTGCACACAGTCTGTTGGAAAAGCAAGGCATCTCTGATTTTAAGCTGTATAACTATAAAGCTTGTGGCCTGCCCAGAGACCTCCACTCTGCTGGTCTGTGCCGACACCACCAGTCACATGTACCACACCCTTCCTGAGATCCCCACGGCCAGCCTTCTCTTCCAGATGAAGGGTTCAGGGCTGTAGAGAAAACTCTACCTGCCCCATCAACCCTCGGGGTCTTGCTAGGAATGAGTAGACTGCTGAGAGGTTCATGGGGATCAACTGAAAACATGAAAGACCAAAACGTACAGCTGACCCTAAGCAAACAACAGTGATAGTTTGGGAAAGGAAATTACTGGCTCTAATCCAAAAGATGTAAGTGGTTTCAAATGATACATATAAAATGAACCAAAGAATGTGAACAGTCTGTAGGCAAGAGTTCTTAGAAATTAAAAAGCAAAGATTGCAAAAACTAAAAAAGCAATAGGTCAAATAATGTAAAGAAGATGGCAGAATGTTGTTAATCAAAAATACAACAGAAGAAAGTATGCTAGCAGTGGACAGGGTCGTCTGAAGAATCAGATAAAGTTGGATGGGAAGAGAAGCTCTGTAAAAACTTTCAAACTCCAAAAAGGAAAAAAAAAAAAAAAAAAAAAAAAAAAAAAAAAAAAAAAAAAAAAAAAAAAAAAAAAAAAAAAAAAAAAAAAAAAAAAAAAAAAAAAAAACATTTAGTGTAGGCAGCGTAATCTAACAGCTCTACTTGCAAAGGAGAATTCTGGCCAACAATAGACTTCAGAAGTAACCTGGAATACTAATGGTGAAATGGAGTAAAAGGGAAAGTGGATTTAAAAATGATCAAGATGCAAGATGTATAATATACCAGTTACCCAAGATGAAGGTAATTATTGTATATCAAAAACATATACTAAAAATAAAAAGTAAAAAATAGCAGAGTATTGTATTCTTAAAAAATAATTTTGAATCTGGAAGCCTATGCAAAACCCAATTATGATGCCAGTCAAATGAAAGTAGAAAAGAAGGCATTATTAGATGACATTCAGGAATATGGGTTATTTCCCTTGTATGTGGTTTTTGAAGCAGGGTTTCTTCTGTAGTCAAAGCTGGTCCTGAATTCACCATATAGCCCAGGTTGGCCTTGGACTCTCAGCAGTCATCCTGCCTCAGCCTCTTGAGTGTTGGAATAACAGGCATGTGCCGCTATGTCCAGCTAATCCTTGAGGTGGTACTAGGGAATCAAATCCAATTCTGTCTGTCCCATTCTTTCTTTTTTCCATAACTAGCGATGGCTGTGTTTCCATTCTTGGATATGTGTGTCTGTGGGGTTTTTTCGGGGTGTTTTTATCTTGCCAGGTTGACACCTAAACCTCTGTAAAAGGAAACCTTGCCCCTTCTCCACTTGACCAAACCCCGGGCCCCAGTGGTTGGGAAGTATTCCTGTTGTTGCTGGGGTTTGGAGCTGATTTTTTGAGGATGTAGGGGACGGCAGGGATGGCAAATGTGCTTTGCGTGTTGAACTGCCGTTGACATCTAAAGTCTCAACCATGCTGTTTTCTCCACACTTCAGCAATCAGGACATCCAGCAAACCCATAAAAAACCAAACTAATAGCATGAATATTCAGTGACCTAGAATACTAATTATTGTCATGAATATTAATGTGATCGGACTTGCGCTCCTCTCCTCTTTCTCTCTCTTCTTCCTCCCTCTCTCCCTCTCTCTTTTTTTCCACTTAGCCGGCTCTAAAGATGGGTCATAATGAGAGCATTTAAGAGGGAGCGCTCTCCGCCGTGACAGGGACTGGGGCAATAAGGAGAGCTTGATTAACGCGTGCACTTGGGGGAGAGATGAGAGGCTTCACGTGGGCCTGTTCGGGGGAGGCAATGAGGCACCGGCGGCTCTGTTGCTGCTCCCGGAGATTAATGAGGCCTAAGAGTGCATTAGGAACAGTGACAAAGGTTTGATCTAATGGGCTCAGTCATTTTTCCTTTGAGTGACAGACGCACAGAAGTAATTGGCTGTGCAGAATGGCAGCTCATTGGCGGTACTTAAGGATACATTATCCCCGTTGTGTGGCCCGCAGAGGCTGTTTATCAAAACTGCTCACACTGCAGACGCGGAGTCGCTAAGCTGCTGTTACAGTGGTAATAGCTATTAAAAAAAAAAAAATAACGCGGCATCAAAATGAGATCCGTTGTCTCTGAGAAACAAAGTTTTCCTTTGTTTAGTTTCAAATGGTCTAGAAAACATTTTACTAACTCCAGAGTCTGTTTTCTGTTTGGGGCCAGCAGTGCCGTTCTACAACTGTCCCGTGTTTGGGGAGCGGCACCAGGCTGGCCATACCTCAGAGCCTGGCCTCCCCCACCTTGCTCACTGGAAATAGCTCACACTTTGGGCTTCAGTTGTAGCATTCCACCCTCTGACACACAAATTGTGTGCTCCTACTAAACACCCATCTCAAAAACTTTGGAGAATATTTAGAAATAGAAGTGCTGTTGGTTAAGGATTATTTTTCTTTTAAAAAAAGAAAGAAAGAAAGAAAAGAAAAATCCTAAGTCAGTGTTATGTGATGTCTGTTTTCATAAACCAGATTTGATTGGAGCAGGTTTTGATGGCTTTTTAATAATTCATTCATTTTAGAAAAAATATGTTTTGTTAGGATTGATTCTCTTTTCCTGGAATTTCAGGTGATAACTTAAATCTAAAATTAAAGCACTATGGTTAATGTTAAGAGTTGTGGCATCTGCAGCCTTATCAGAAGTGGAGTTTTACTTTTGATGGGTCTCTGTTTGTACATTTCTCCCTCTGAGGTTTAGTTCTCTTATTTCCATCATTACATTAAAAATTATTTGAAGCATAGACCATTATCTCTCTTTCTTTGTTACCCCTCCTGAGTTTCATGACTTACCAGTTACTTTTTCATTAAGTAAATATGACTGTTATCCATCGTGTGAAATGCAAGTGATAAGTATTAAAGATGATACTTGGTTTCTCTCAGCTAACATATCCTGTGTGGTAGCATTCTGTGGTCAAGGCCTTTGGGGTCCAGTTCAAAAATAAATGAGAATCATACTTCCAATTTAAGGAAACCTTCCTCAATTATTTGAACTATAAATGGAGTGTTCTTTTCTGTAAGAACTGACAAAAGCAACTTGATTCTGGATGATTTCAGTCGAAGACATAAGAGGGATGTTAGAGACACTGAGCTGTACGTCTCTATGGTAACCGATGGACCTGTAAGTAAATAAAAGTTGCTTTAGAAACTTTTTTCATCTCAAAAGTGTGGGTTTGGTGAAGAATAGTGCTTCTGTTGAAATGATGCTTTTAAGACCAATAGGGTGGTCAGCAGGGAAGAGCTGTAGGAAGACAGAGAGGGTGCTGTGAAGATCTCAGCAGTGGTCCCCACAGTCTTCTGGAGAGGTGGCAGCTGGCCTTCAATGTCAGGCAAAGAGCTTGGCCTTCCAGGCTAGCCCTGTGTCTGTGATTTGCCCACTTTTTACAGTCTTTTCCACACTGGCAGAGGACGATTTTTCAAAGTCTTGACACCTTGCCATCTCCAAACCTCTGCTCATTGTTCTGTAGTCACCAGTCAGTCACACAGCAATTTTTTTTTTTCTGGAGTATGTTTAATAAGTGGGAAAATGCAGAAACATCCCATCCCACAAATAAGTCACCTTCCACATGTCCTCTGGAACATAGGTATTCCCTAGTGTTTTATGGCCTCTGTGTTGTCATTATAAGAGCTGTTTTATAAGAACCAGAGAGAGAGAAATTCATGTGACTGGGTAAGAGGGTGGAGCAGTGTGACCACCATGGCCCCCTTTCTGGGGTGATGGCCGTAGAGAGCGCCACTCAGCAGACATGCTAGTTCTTTTGTGACTCCTGTTGTATTTATCACATGAAGGACACAGAATACTTTAAAGATGGAAGTGTTATGGAGAGCACACGAAGGGACTGAGCATATTTATTTGGAGTTGAGCTAGATAAGTACACCAAGACATGGACATCTTGAGATTTTTCTTTTATAAAACTGATTGTCTGATTGCTCTAACTGTATCTTATCACTTTACACAGAAATTTTACATTTTGCTGCCTTTCTTAGAGAGTTGCTGCATCTCATTGTCATTGTACTGCATGTGAATTTTTAACTCGTACCAAGAAATGTATTGTAGCTAAGCAAACAAGATGCTGTTCTTCATAAATGCCTGCAGGATCTCCCAAGAGCAAGTGTTCCTTAAGCAGATAAAAATGGGCAAGGTGAGAAAAGGCAGAGAGCATTTGCAATGACAAATTTGAACCAAAAAAAAGGACTTTGAAGGAAGAGACTATCCCTGAATAGTTATGAAAATGTCCCAATAATGAGAATCCTTTTGTCTCATCTCTTCTTGGTGACTGTGGTCATGCAAATGAATGCACCTGTCTCTCATAAGGATATGTCTATGAGTATAGTTTTTTTTTCCCAGAGGTATTGGGATATTCCTCCTGAAATGTCTTTGGAATATATATTTAAACTTATGTTTAGATAGACTTTTAAATGAGAATTTACCCTCTGATGTGCTTATTGTGTCCTCCTTAATGGTGTCAAACACCACAGTATATCCAAGGAAGAGCAGCAAGTAGTGATGAGATGTGAACAGCATTTCCAGTTCCCTAGGCCTTCTTTACTTACCTTTGGGGGATGTTCTGGGTTTAGTACTTGTGTCATGTTCCAGCATGTGGTTCCTTTCCCTTTTCTCCTTCTTTGCTTTTATAAACTGCAGCTTTGACAACACTGTCGTAACTTACAATCCAGCCTCCGGACCTGAGTCGTTGAGTTGTCCACAGTGCTAAGCACTGCAGTAATGAAGAGTGGATGTTCAGTGCTACTGATGATCGTTGTTAGAGAATGAGAGTGACCTCTTGCACGTGGTGGCAGCTATACCAGGAAAGCAAACAGCTGTGGGGCAGGTGACATAAAGTGACTGTCACAGATTAGTGAAAGGAAAATTACTTCATTTGTAGATTTTAAAGACAGACAAAATTAGCTCTATCACCACTTTCAGCTTATGCTAAAAAAAAAAGCAGAGGAAAACCTACTGTTGACAAAATTAATAACAAGTAATTTCTGCAGAGGCTTTCCGTTTATGGAGTGCTTTACATAATTTGATCATTATATTAACCACATGAGGCATATTATTATGATCATCATTATCACTATTTATTATTATTATCCATTTTGCAAATTATGGACTGAGTTGTTTTAATGATGCGCAGGTTCTGTCTTCTTTAAGCCACTGGTTGTTAAGAAAATTAGTCAGCAGTATATATCATGAGTCAGAGAGGTGCATGCTCTGTGTCTTAGTGACAGATCTTCTGAAACTTTATCCTGAGGGAAATCTCAAAGTAGATGTCCCTTGCAGTGTTGTTTACAGTCATGATCAAGCAGAAAGTCCCAGAGCTATTCAAAAAAGCTGTGTAAAGTTATTTACAGTTAATCACTAAGATAATGTTCCATATCTCAAATTACTATGAACATTATTTAAAAGCATGGGAAAATGTTTAGACAATCGTATTAAAGAGGTATGATTTAAAATCGCATATTTTATGCTCAAAACTAAGAAAAATGTAATAATATGTTCCAAAAACGTTGATCCATTCTGTGGGACTTAAATTATTTATATACCTGTATAATTTTTCAAAGTGAGTTTAAGACATTTATACAACAAAAGAGTCTACCGGTTTTTTTTCTGTGACATCATAAATATAGTAGAGAAAAAATCATAAAATTTGCTAATCTCGCATTTTAAGAAAAAACGTGCCCTTTGTAGTTCTAGGATTCAATACTTACGACATGTTTTCCTGTAAATGGATCTGGTCTTTATACATTGTTATTTCTTTGATAAATACAACATAGAAAACACGATAACCAAACAAAAGTAGTCTAAGAAATCTCAGATTCATTTCTCAGTAGTGTATGTGTTGAGTTGCACTTGTCTGCACGGAATGCTGAGTTCATGCTGCCTATGTCTTTAAGAAAAGGTATGAATGCATTCCTTTGAAAACAAATGCTGCTTGCCTGAAGTTGTGGTTGCTAAATGGAGGGCAGATTTCCAATGCAAATACTGACGCGAATGGGCCCTGCTCACAGGCACTTAAATCATTTGTATCTCACTTTTTATGGTAGTGTTGTGAATTATATTCTTTTTGGGTTTATAATTAGAGGATGGAGCAGATGGCGAAGGCCTAGTTTGAAGTGCTGCGACCGTTGGAATAGCCTCCACCCGTCCAGTGGCAAATCTAGGAAACCTGCTCTTCCCACGCATGCCCCTGCCAGCGGCAGTGCAACTGGAGGTTTGCAAGCCAACCACACACACTCAGTTTTTATGACCCTTGACGGTGTGTGTGAATGAGATTGAACCTGAGAAGCAATTTCGGGATGTTTCTGCAAGGGTGGCCTCCAAGGGAGGAGTTTGTTTCAATCATGTTCTGGTAATTATGAGGGGTTTTTTAAGTTACATAATTCCATAGTGGGAATAAATATCGGTTCTCTACCAAGTGCTCATAAAATTACTTTTGGGTTTAGTTCCCCTCGCCGTCTTAGGGTGCATGAAAGCATACCTACCTCTAATAGTTGCTGTTTGTTTTTTCATTTTTTTTCAGGCTTATTTAACTAATAAGCTACCATGTATCATTTTCATGGTTGAACTTTTCGGTAAAGTCGTATTTACAATGATAGACTAGCATTGGAAAATGAACAAAATTTTGTATTTAAAAGGAAATGATTGTTGATGAATCTTTCTTGAATGCTATAAAAAGCCTTCATTTCAGACTATATTTTTTTTAAATCAGAACAAGCTATTTTTAATGTAATAAGCCTATAGCTTAAAAGAGGAACTCTGTCTTTGATGTCATTTGTTGGATGAAAACATTCATGTTCAATAGAAAACCAGCATCTTTTTCATGCTCATTTGAGATCAGTTCAGGCAACATACTGATATTCATTCAGATATAAATGCCATATTCACTTTGAAATGCAAATTGTTTAAAGAAAAATAGCATATGGTGGAGGTAAGTACCTTTTCAAATCAACTCTTACACTTTAGGGATGTAAGTACAGCTAAAATTATTCTTTGAGAAAATCTGGTGCTTTTGACACATGGAGGCTTGCACTAATCAAGGCAGCCCAGTAAGCACACACAGATATCCATATCAAGGAAGCGGTGCTGGGAGGACAGGGATTAGCATGGTAATGCAGCTGCCCCCTGCTAATCAGGGCGGGCACCAGCTGATCCAGAGATGGGATATCTGAGGAAACACTCGTCCTGAGCTCAGAATGAGCCAGGTAGTCCACTGTGTGTTCTATGGTAATATTGAGAGGAAAATACCAAGACAAATGCCAAATGGGTCCTCTGTGATTACCTTTGTGTGGAATGCAGCATTCTGTGCCACTTAGGGCTGGGCTTATCCTTACGGACTTAACTGCTAGTAAAACTTTCTCTGTCCAGCCCAGTTCTTGGCTGTATACTTCCTGACCTGATACTGCATTCTGAATCTCATGTGACACTTTTCAGTTTGGAGGAGTAAAATTTATTGATAGAATCTGTACGTAAAACGTGGAAAATGTGAAGTTTCAGCTAAATATGTGCAAATGACAAATGCTCTCATGAAGAAGCAGCAGGTGGCCAGCCTCAACGAAGCCCCCATGGACCCCTCCTGTCAATACTACTCCACACAAGGTGGTCACCCACTGACATCATAGTCTGTGGATGGGATATGCTTGTCACTCTTGTACTGTCTGTCACTCAGGCCCAAGCTCTCCAGCTCACCACCTTCTTCTTGGTCTCTGTGCTATCTGTCCTTCCTGCTTGGCTGTAAAGCCTGTAGCTCCCTCACTCCTGGTAGGGTTGACGCTCCTCACGTGGCTTTGCTACCGTGCACCCTGATAGATGAGCACTTTGGTCATTTTCTTCATGGGGCTCTGGTAGTACCACCATGAGTATCTCATCCGTGTTTTTTGGTGGACACATTTGTACTTTCTACACATTTGATTTTGGTGAATTTGTACATGTCTGAACTTTTGGTGGATTTGAAAACAGAAGACCCTTTAGGGCGAAAACAAATTGGGCTTGAGATGTTGCATATAAACCTTTCCTTATTGATTAGAAGAGTAGTTAGGATTGGACCTGAGAGAGTATAACCTTAGCTGATGGATGAAGATCCTGTCCTCATCCTCAGATCTAACTCAGACGGTCATGTGCCATGGAGTCCTTCCTAGACAGTCTAGTAGGGATTACTCCTTTCCCCTTGCCTGTATTACAGTGCCTGTGTTACTGCCTTGAATTTGGAACACTTGTGAAATTGTCTGATCCCTTCTTGTAGATGAGATTGCATGTTACCCTTCATTGTACCAAGCATAGCAAGCACTCAGTGCGATGAGGTGAGGAAATTCAGATCAGTGCTAAGATGGGTGGTGAGGACAGTGAAGGATCTGTCAGCCTTTTCTTGAACTGACACGTTAACCTGCCACCCTCGCATGACTTATGAGATTCGTGGATCAAGCACGACGTTTCATCACTTGCAAAAGTAGCAGTAGGCAGCATTGCTGTACCCCAAGTCCCACATCCCATAAGTGGCATTGGCACACGCAGCAGCTTGTGTCGTAGGAAGTAGTGTTGGTCAGTGTTTTGTCACTGCGGCACAATGTCTGAGAAAGACAACCTTAAAGTGAAAAGATTTATTTTGGCTCATGGCTTCAGAGGTTTACTCCAAGTATGTTTGGCCCCATTGTTTCTGGGCCTGTGATGAGACAGAAATGGTGGACAGGCCATGGCAGAGCAAAACTGCTCTTCTCCTGGCAGCCAGCAAACAGACAATAGAACACAAGACCAATTTTCAGGGACTGGGGACAGGATATAGCCTCAAAGATTATGCCCCATGGTCTACTCCCTTCATCTGGACCCTACCTTCTACTAGTTCATCCAGGTACGAACTCATAATAGATTAACCCATTAATGAGGTCAGCGACCTCATGGTCCAATCACTTTTCAAAAGCCCATCAGCTGGCCTTGGAGAGACATTATAGACCCAAACTAACAGAAGCACCAAGCTTGGGTTACTCAGTCATTTGTGACAAGTTTCAACCCAGCTTACCCAGAATCTGCCCTCCTCTCAGATCACACTGTCCCTATCTTTTGGTCACATCACTGGGTAAACGTCCCCGAAGAGATCATGCAGAGCAGAAAGGGACCAGTGCCACGTAGACAAAAGGCAAAGAAACAGGCCATGGGAAGCTGCCTGCCTACATGAGATACAAGGATCTACTGCAAGCCACACAGTGAGAGGAAAGGGCCTTTATCATCTTCCCACCTCTGCTTCCATGTGCTGAAGCTTCCTTTTAAAGGCCTCTTGTCAACAACTTGAAACGACTTGTTGGTGAATGGGAACCAATCATTGGTCCCACTTCCTCTGCACCAGGTAGGAGACCATTCCAAGTCAGGGCTGTAGATACATCTCCCTCTGGTGAAATAGAGCTGCACCTGCAAAGGAAGTCTTTCCAACTGTGAAGCTGGGACTTCGATGACGCAGAAACCTCTGCTTTGTATCTTACTCTTCAGGTGCAAATGAAATGCTAGAGCATGCGTGTCCAGCCTGTGCCCTGCCACTTTTTTGTGCCTGTTTTTTAAATGAAGAACTATCTTGGTCCACATAGAAAACATTCAGTACAGTCAATGTATACAGATAAGTACTAAAACTTAACTTTTAAACTTACAACGTTTTTAAAAATCAAGGGAAAAACCACAGGCCACTCTAGAGCAAAACACATAGGTTGCTTAGATGATCACCTGCTAGGGAAGCAAGCCCTAGAGTCTCTTTGTTGGGCATACCATGTCAGGCATGGTTTCTGCAAGCCACATGAATGTTCAGTGTCAAGCTGGTTGCTCAGGGAGCAGTTACATCTTGTAGTTCCCCTTGGTATTTTTGGTTTGGGGTTCTTGTTCTACTGACCATCTTGGAGTTATGGCAATTAAGAACTCCAGCCTTTTCTTAAAGATACTCTCCTAAATATCAGGTGTAGATATGGGCATAAACATTGAACTTAAGCTGACCTTGGTAACACTTGGACAGTCTTCAGTCACACTTGTGTCGTAGGTGGTCTTGAGGTCAAAGTCCTTATCTCTCAGTCATGTGAAGTCTTTGGCTTCCTTCCCAAATGAGGACTTCTGCTTCTCAACCTTAATTCATAACTCATTAGTGTGAAATGAATGACCATTCAAGGAGAAATGTAGCCCTCAAGTACTTTGAGAGAGGCAAAAGTAATTTTAAACAGCATCTTTTATGCCTAAGGATTTTTGCAAGAGTTGAGGACTCCCTCTTTGTGGTAAGCCAGAATAGATAGTGCTGGATGCTTACATAGGAAAACTGGAAACAAGCATTAGACATTCTATGACCCATCCTAATTTGTTTGGGAGCTATTAAAAATATTCACTAACCATTAAGGGGTTGTTTGCTTCTTTGACTGCTGGGTGTACTGAATATGAAGAAAGGTGTCAAGTATGACTTCCAGCTCAAGACCACACACGTAGCTAGAAACTTTACAGCCCACTGCCTCCATAGTGTCATGACTTAAGTTTCAGGATCACTGAGTTGCCTTGAGGTTAAACTTGTCTTTAGCCATCTACATTGCAAGGCAAGTACCTGTTCACTAACTCCTAAAGTATTAAGGGTGAAAATAAATTTCCTACTGTTCACAATTGTTGTTTTCAGTAGGACAAACATATTCCTATATCATCACAGAAAGAAACCTATTTTCTTATGTCACAATTAGTTGGTCTTCTCTGAAAAGAAATCTTAGTATCAGTTAAAAATTACTGATATTAGAATGGACTGTCCAATGTACTTTTGCTTAAGAGGAAAAAAAAAGTCATTATAACTCAGCCAAGTCTGGTAGTACAGGCCTATAATCCAAGCACTCTGGGAAACTGAGGTGATAGAATCACAAGTCGAGTCCAGTTTGGGCAAGTTAGTGACTTGGTGAGACCATGTCTCAAAATCAAAACTAAAAAATGGGCTGGGAACATACTGGTTCAATCCTCAGTGCTAAAGAAAAAGGGAAAAAAATCATTATAATGAGCAAAAATGCACCTGTCAACTCAGGCTAGACTCCAGCTCACGGGTTAACGTATTTGCTTAAAATTCTATTTTATGATGATATTTCCTTATATACACATTGATTTGGCCAAAATTCAGTCATTTTTATTCCCACAGTTAGGACTTGGGTGACGGTGGATAAAGACCTCCCCAATCTGCTGGGAGGAGTCGTACAAGAGCCAGGCTCGGAGTGTTCCAGTGATACTGTCACTCAAGGTTGTTATCATGTTAGTAATTATTTCCTGGGGGTGGGGGTCCGGTGCTGGTGTTCTCAACTCTGTAGCAGGTACATTCAGACTTTAGTATGCACCTGGATTCCTGCAGTAGCTTAGTAGAAAGCAGGTGTCAGGAGGCTCGAGGTTCTGCATGTCTGATGAATTCACGGATAGTTCCACTGCTGTGAATCCTTGAACTACACTATGAGTAGGAGCATCTATGCACTTTGTCTTCAGTAGGCTTTCAATACTTCTCGTCCTCTCGTGTCACTTCCAGTTTCTTTCTGCAGTCAAGTAGGCCTGCTGATGACTAATTTCCCTTATGATAATAAAAATATACCCAGTTCCAACAGTGACATAAGACAGATACCTTCTATTTTTTAAAGGTAGACACATGTTTTTTAAAATGAGACTCCATTTTTATTACCCACATGCATATTGTATTGCTCCATGCTACCGTAAATGACTGTACCTTTTCAGGGCTGCACAGTATCACATGAGGTGGCTTGTTCATTGAGGATCCCCAGTTCCTACCTCTGCCTGCTCATCCAGATCACTGCAGTGCTTTTGAAAATGCATCTTCTTCTAAACCCCATTCTCACACCTACTGAATCAAAATCAGAAACCTAAATTTGAAGCCTCTATTTTTAATAACCTCTGTGGGAAATTCTAATAATTGGCCAGCTTTAGAAGCTCCGAATGAGCTGTGCATTAAATGTGGCACCATGAGAACCTTCCATTGCAACAGTTCAAAACCTAATTGGTTCTGAACTGAATGAATTGGAGGAAAGTTCAAATAAGTAACCCAGTACCTCTAAAGATCTGCATATAGATCCAACAAACTGATTCACAAACAGCAGGTGTGATTGACTGATCTTTAGAGAAAAGCATCTTATTATGTTTTTGAGTCTAAAATTGGTGTAACCAGATAGTAATTTATTTTGGTGTTGAGTGACTAATTCAAATTATTAAGTGTACAGTGGAATCATTTTTCATCACAGTCTTGTGTGTGCTAGAAAGTCACTAAGGTTATTTTTCCTCTGTGTAGTCTTTTCAAGATTAAGGGCAAACTTCTCTGGTCAGAGAGTTTGTGTTTCCTTCCTGGTGCATCTAGAGACTTAAATTTGTGTTGACCATAAAGAGTAACTGCAGCATGAACATCATCCTCTTGCATCATAATAGCTGGCCTCCCCGTGCTCTGTAGTGATGCTTTTCGCAGGACTGACTGAATCTCTTGTCTTGAGAGGTGGCGGTAGGGTCACGCGTCTATGGGACTGCTTTGTGGGCAGCTACCTGACGCGTCAGCTTCCTTTGCTTTGCTGTCCAGCAACTTCACAATTCGCATCACCCTCTTAATTCCTCCAGTCCATTTTCTGTGTGATACTTCCATTTGCCACACAGGCAGAACAACAGTGGCTCTTGGTGGTCAGGTCCATTGTGTGCCAGCCCGAGGCCCTGTAGACTAACTCGTGCTATCTTCTGTGGTCTGCAGAACGCCGTGGTGTTCACCTGACTTGTTTATTCCTAGGGAATGTCACTAGTACGTCTGGGTCTCAGATGGCAAGCGGCATCAGCCTGGTCTCCTTCAACAGCCGACCCGATGGCATGCACCAGCGCTCCTACTCAGTCTCCAGTGCCGACCAGTGGAGTGAGGCTACGGTCATTGCAAACTCGGCCATCAGCAGTGGTAAGAGGGGGCACAGCCCCACAGACCGCGGCCACCTCCAGGTCTTTCATGTAGCCAGTGGCCAGGCATGACAGCTGAGCTGCCCATGCTCACCTGTCAGCAGCGGTGCATATCTTTCCTGTCACCTGTGGAGCATTTTGTCTTCGATAGGCTGTCTCCTTGTTTCCATCTCATCTGTGCTTCTCTGGTCAGGGAGTAGAAGCTCATCCCCATTGGACAGATTTGGGTCTTAAGGCTACAGTTTTACCCAGGGTCACATGATAGGGAAATGGTAGGCTGAGAAATAACATCATGTTATGTCCCTACTCATACTGCTTTATGTGACACGGTCCATGTTCTACTGTAAGTTGTAAGGGTTAATTCCTTCTGCTTTATAGTTTTCTAGGATTCTGGTATATCCTGTAAGTTCTGCGGAGTCCTGTCTGTAATCCCTCACTCCCAGACTTCCTCCCACATTTTTTTTTTTTGACAAGTGTGGCCTGCTTCTTGAGAGACAGATGTGCACTTTGGGAACTGTCTTTATATGCGTGTGCAAACATGAATTATGCAGTGCAAAGGCACACCGGCTGGCTGCTGCCTGCTTTGCCTGTGGCATTTTGTCTATGGCCTGTTCACCGGTATTTAAGGGAATTCCCACTGTTGTATGTAATCTATCAGACGGTTTTAGAGCAATTTTAGCATAATTTGTTCTAATTAAGTGGTTCAGCATCAGGTCTTCCCTGTAGACCCACCAGCTGCTGCAGCAGGACTTTTGCTTTGATAAACATCGTCCTCGTTTCAAGTTGCTCCACACTCTTCTAGTACAGGGACCTTACACAGGCCCTAAAGGAAGGCATCTCAAAGCAGGCGATGGTGAAGGAGCAGTAGAGTCAGTAATGTTAGGTCCGGAAGATGACACAGCAGTGCTGGCTCGTGAAGCCGGTGACTTGGAGCACGGAGATAGAGCATTACCTGGTGCCTTAGCCCAGTGCACTTTCACTTTCGGCCATTCCTCCTTACTCACTCTGGAGAAGCCTCAGGTCAATAGGAAGTGTTTGGTCTTCCGCCTCTGTAGGGACTCTTCAGGCCTTTCTGCCCTTCCCATGCAACCCCAGTGATACCTTGGAAACACCCACGGAGCAGGTTTAAACCATTACCAATTAACCACCTGCAGTTTCTTCCCTCCCTGGCTCATGCATGCTCCTGCAGGCCTGGTGGGGAATTTTCCCACCAGACTACACCAGACCATGTGTACTGCAGCCACGGGTAGCTTGAGCAGGTGCTTTTTTTCTGGGCCTCAGTTTCCTCATCTATTTGGGGGCTGTGTCCTCCCCACACCTGTAGTCATTGGTCATGAGGCACAACATGTGGCACCTGTTTTCCCCTGCTAAATACCTATTTTTTTTAGTTACTTTAAGAGACCTAGATTATTTACATACTTAGTTACTTCATTTTCAAGCACATTATTCTCAGTTAGCAATAGAATCCAAGAAGGTTCCATTCTGCCATTACCTTCCTCACATAGAGCCACATTTGTGGGCAGGAGATGCTCCAGCTGGCCCTCCTAGAGCCCAAAGCATGTGTACCCTGGCCAGGGCCTCAACCCATACAACTCCTGCACAGGTGGTCCCCCTTTCTGAGCATCCTTCAGGCACTACCCTTCCAATCACACTGGTAACTCTGAGGTTCTCCTCCTTGTCCATGTAGGATTTATATTTAGGGAGAATTTGAAGAATGAATTCTGAGAAAGACCATCCCTCCAAATCTTTTTGCCTTCTATATACTCAGAATATTTTTGTTGAATTTTTGCAGCATCATATTAATCTGCCCAAAATCCATTCTGTACAAACATTCCATCTGCACAGTTATCTCTGATAAAGTCTAACTGTGTAACTTTCCTCCTGCTAATAGCTCTGTATAGCTACCCATGTGTGCAGTGCATTTCCACATGGCCAAACCATGAGGCCCTATTATTTCTAGGCCCTTGGCTTACTACGAAATCAATTCCCACAGAAGTTGATTGCATAGACCCATACACACATTTATAAAGGGTATCTCTAGGTACAAGTCTGAAGTCACCTATATGTAAATGCTGTTTTCAGATTTCCCAAGCAGTTTCTGGATATGAGCAGCACTTACAGATAGCCATTAAAGACCTGGACACTCCCTAGCCTTACAAAGCTGGAGCCCTGAACCCAGGAAATAAGAAACATGCAGCTGCCCTGCTAGGGAATGAGGAGGGATAGCCAGGGCTAAAACTTTGCAGGTAGTATGAGGATGAATAATTATTCAAGGAAAACTTACCAAAGAGCAATGCTTAAAAAGCCAGATGAAGCGTGTGTTATGTGTGTATGTGCACGCAAATCAGCAGAAAGACACAGTTACAAGCAATGGGGCAATCTGGACAGAGAAGGAGAGGAATGAAAGAGAAAATAGAATAGAGCCATGGAGCGACTGTGAAGCGAAAGGTTTAAGTTGGGTGCAGTCAAACTAGGAGAGACAGAATAGAAAGATGAGTATTGAGAGACAAAAAGTGCCAGATCAGTTTGCATCTTATTTTAAAACACTTTGAAGGGCAGTTTCTGCAGGTTTTACAGAGATATTCCTTGGTGTCTGTACATTCTGAAGATTGATAGTATATCATACCCAATTATTTTTGAAAATGGAAACAGTAAGAGCTGATACTGTTGGAGGCTTCATAAAGAATATTTCATTTTTTCTCACAGACCAGATAATGTTATTACCTCAGTTTTACCAGTGGGAAGACTGGTACAGAAGGGTTAGATAGTGCTTGTTAAACATCACATCTTGCAGAGGGCCAGGACTTCAACTCAAGAACTGATTACAAGCCTCAGCTTTTTTTCCTTCTCTGCTTCTGGCTAGACTATCACAGAAGATGATTGTTAGAACTGCTTAGAGATGCAAATTTGCAAGACCCATTCTAGACCCACTGAATCCAAACCTCAGGCAGTGGGACCTAGTTACCGGTGTGTCAACAAGCCCTGCCTGGGACTGTGTGGCACAATGAAATTAGAGAACCACCACTCTGCATCCTTCTCGAAGTGTGGTCTGGTCCACAGATTATCCAGTCTTACTGTCCCTGGAAGTTGGCTAAAAACGGTCAAGTCCAGGCTGGTTGATCCTTACCCAGCGGCCATGTCCCTGTCCACTTGCCATGAGGACACTGTCGTAGCCTCCCTCTGCCCAGCAGTGTCCTGCCTGTAGTGCACTTGTTCATTGGTAGCAGGCCCCAGCCATTTCCGGTGGGCAGCAAGGCCCAAAATCTCAGTCATTTTACTTCTCCATGTCACCAGAGTAGTCATGGGAAGCGTCCTCGATGCTGACAATAGGAGGGAGAGGCAAAGCAGCCTCAGAACACAGATGCCTGTGCATGGGGAAAGGTCTGCCCTTGTCACCCAGTTTTATTATAAAACATAATAATCACAGCATTATGATTTGATTTCCCTCTGCCCCCACGTCCACCCTAAATTAAGACATTGGCTCCAGAGAACTTTTCAGTCTTCCCCTTTGACACACAGGTACCCCTGGAGCGACCGCCTTCAAGCAGCTGTGAGCAACTCCTAATTAGATAGATGACTTTGTAGTGGGCAAAACCAGGAAACAGGAGGTGCTGGCTAAATTAAGAGGAGAAGGAAAAAAGAATCCATTCTGTGAAATGGAATGCCCCACTGCTTTATGACTATTACTGTTGTAAGGTTTTACATTTAAGTACCTGAGGTTTAAAATTAAATGTCTAATATAATTTGGCGTTGCTAACATGAGCCCTGCATCTGCCCTTAGAGAAAATCCAGACAGCTCTGTTCAGAGTTTCAAATTGCTGTCTGCTGGCTTGCGAGCAACACAGAGGATTGGATCCCTCTTCCACTAAGTACCACATGCTGCTCAACGTAATTTTTTAAAATCCAGAACATATTCATCTTGAGTTTCTGCACTGAAAAAGGCTGTTCCAGTAGTACATGAAAAATTAATTTTTTTACATTTTTTCTCACTCTCCTAAGTGTTTGACAGAAGTAATTTTTGCAGCAAGAGAGAATAAAAACTGGTGGCTGTAAATTCCTGTCCTGGAACCTCTTGTGTAGATTCTTTATGGACCCAGAATTGATCTACATGTCAGATCCTGTTGTGGTTTAAACTGTTTATCACCGTAATGGCAGTAGTGAGCCTATGAGCACCAACTTATAATCCTGGGTGAAAGAAATTGGTGTTTGCAGTCAATGAAGGGGCAGCTTAGCTTTATTGATAGATTCAGAACAATTATCTCTGCAATAACTATTGGCTGAGGGTTTTCTTGAATCTCATTGGAAGCCTGAATTTTTTTTTTTTTTGATTAATCACTTTCTCTATAGGTAATTTTCTGGAGTAGTATTAGCCAAGAGTTAACATTCCAGTTGGGTAACAAGGACCCCTGGGGGTCATTTGTAGCACACTTAGCTGTCATAGCACGCTTCACAGCAGGATGTGTTTTAAATGCATCACATCTGTGCTAAGGGTCAGAGCAGTGTCCAAGGACCCCACACATCTGTCTGCCTGCTTTCCTGAATGTCTGAGTGAACCAGGCTGCTGTCCCCCACCCTCCCCTCTTCGTGCAAATGCCAGCCTTGGCTGATGGCCTCAGCCATTATGGTTGCTGTGACAGCCACACTTCCTCCACCTCTTGACTGTCAGATTGTTCTGATAACTCCACCCCTTCCCCGATTGCTTCAGTCCAACAGTTTATCTTCTGCCACACTGACTGGCCATCACTGTTAATACTGCATTTCTTCACATGACTCTTTAGTATTTCTCTTCATCCTCACTCCCTGCTGCCTCCACCAGGCCATGCACAGCTTCATCAGCATATCCATTTTTCACTTTTCTCCATGGAAGCTGAGCCATCCACATGTGACTACATGTGTGTGCATCTATATGTATATTTGGTATCTCTTTCTTTGTAACCACTTCATCATGCGTTTTCCTGCTAGACTCCAAGATTGTTAGACAGAAGATTCTGAGTTAAAAGCATCTGAGTTCTTGATAACATCTAAGTATTTTTTCCATGATGAAAATGTTTTGCATGGCTCTTAAGGATGAGAATTGGAGATCTGAGTGTGATGCTTTAGCAGCTGTCTGTCCTACGCTCCCTTTTGTTTTCCCTTCTCATAGAGCTGACCAAAGAGGCATCATAAGCCTGCATTGTTGGCTAAGGTTTTCAAGAAACACACCACAACCTTGGGTTCCAGGAACATAGTTGAAGCATGTTTCCTTCTTCGTTATACTGACAATTTTATTACCTGACCAGCAGGTGGTGGTAGTGTGACACTACCAGTCCCTAACCCAGAGGTTTAATTTCTAAGATTTGGTTGGGGGGCAGGAGGGAGATGGCATGTATCCTTGCCTTGGTTTTCATGAGCTTCGCCTTCTAGCATTCATTCTCTGAGAATCATTATCACTGCCAGATAAGAGATTCATAAAGTTTAATAAACTTAGACTATACTCTCACTAATGAGCCAGAATCCAAACCCAGGTCTTTCTGATTCCAAAGCTCGTTTTCTCCTGCTCTTTTTTAAAGTGAATGCTTGGAATTAAAACATGAAATCATAAACATTTATCTTTTTAGAGTGCCCGCCTCTTAGGGAGATGCAGTGTCATATTTTCTCTTCTCTCACTGATCCTGAACTTCTCTTTATCAATCCTTCCTCATCCCCCGGGGTTCTTCATCAACCTTCTGCCTAGCTTGGTGTTAAAGGGCCCCTGGGCTCTCATCTCTCAAAGCTGGGCACTCCTGTCTCAGCCGCTGGGGGTCCGCTCTGCTCACCAAGCTAGTGGGCCTAATTAAAAGGCTGACCCTGGCTCCCTTCTCTGCAAAGCCTGCCTTCCTTTCTCTGCATGTGGCCAAGGAGAAAGCAGAAGCTTCCCAGGGTAACTGGCCACAGGGGGGGAAAGGTGGATTTTTTTTTTCCCTCCTGATCAGAATGTTGGAACTTTGTACTTTGTCTCCTTAGTTCCTTCCAATCAGCTATTTCGAGCAGTAGCTGCTGACCCAGGAAAACAGGACAGTCAGATGCTGTCCCGATTCCCAGAACAGGAAGCAGTAGTTTTCATGCCTGAAGGCCAGTGATCCTCAGTTCTTGCTGGGCAGAAATCTAGACATGGATTGAAACAAATGGTGGAGAGGATACTGTTGGATATTGTTACATACCATACTTGCCCTTCCGTATGTATCATCTAGACAAGTAGTTCTCACCCAGGGATGCTTTTGACACCTAACGAGACATTTGATGGAAACATTTTCTTGTCCCAGTGTGGGAAGGTCATCATGCCGCTGCGATCTAGTGAGTAGAAGCCAGAGATGCTGACAGGACAACCCTCACAGCCAAGCATTAGCTCGCCCAGAATGTGCAGTGAAGGGCAGGAAATCCTCATCTGCCCGGGCAGGTTCCTGCCCACTTAGGCTTTGGTCTTGTGCTCCTTTTCCACTGCCATGGCTCTGTGCTACCACGAATTCAATACACATCCTTTCCCAGGGAGAGGAAGCTCATTGCCATTGAGGGGATTACTGCCGTCAGCCCAGGGCAGTGTCTTGTCTGTTGCAGCCTTTCAGCGCAGCTTCTCAGAACACCTGCCGTTCCAAAGGCATGGTGGTGTGGTAACTGGGAGGCAGTTGTGCTACTACCACATGTGTGATTTTTTTTAACTCTTGCCCCTTGGCTGCACTAAACCTCACTATAAGAGGAAGACTCCTAAGACTTCAGCATGAGAGGCGGAAATAGAGGTAGACAGAGGAGAGTCCGTGCAACGCAGCAGAGCGGTAGTCAAGCTGGACTTGAGAATCTGTGATTTAGGTTGTTACCAAGCTGTTCTGTAGCCACACTGCTCATCTGCCTCCAGAACCAGTGTTCACATGAGGCCCAGGATGTGCAGCAAGGGCCATGATGGCCTGAGGTGCCCAAAGTGCCTGCTGCTGCCCATGCAAGTACATAAAGAGGAAAGGCCTCAAATACATGGACAGCACATGCTGAGGGATACCGTCTAAATCTCAAGTCTTCTAACTTAGAGTTGGAACTTAGAAGTCCTGAGTTGAGGTTCAGTAAGGCAGTGTACCCTCACAGAATGGGGTACCAGAACTGGGAAGTGCGAATCTGGGGAAGCACGTTGCCTTGTTGCTAGAGTGCCTCCTGCACTTCTGAGCAGAACATGACAGCCTTGACAGCCTCTCTTGTGGGGCCATGTTTCCAGAAAGATATAGCAAATGAGGGAGGTATCTGGAACAGAGCACTGGGATGTCAAGATGTACTGGAAATTGTCATCTACAGTGATAGAAAATTTGGGAAGTCAAGGGGATGCACCTCTAAGGAAGGGCTCACAAACTGCCTGCACAGTATACTTTTTTTTTAGTGCCACCTTCTGGGGTAGATGGCTAGAGATCTAATTCATGTGTCCTGAGATGGAGCCTCAGCGTTGAAATGTCCCACAGGGGCTTCAGGCGTACAGGACATCAGGCAGCACTCTTCTAGAGGGGCATTGCCCATGCGTGTGAATTATCAGCCTCGTTGTCTGAACAGCTAGCTTCATGTCAGTTCCCAAGAGGCATAGGGAGAAGTTGCAGGAAGAGCATTTTTGATATAAACTAGTGCGATGTGGTGCAATTTTTCAGAACTTGAGTGTCTACTATGTCTTCCCTCGCCTGTAGGACCTTGTCAGGCTTCGAGGAGACCTATGAGAGGCCCTGAAGGGGGTCTTCCCAGCCCCCACCCCACCTCCAGAGATCCCGTATCTACTCTTCTGTCGCTTGTGCAGGGGCCAGTGGGTCCCTTCTTCCCCAAACCCATCACCCCTTGTGTTTTGGGCTCTCCAGTTGCCAGATCTTCCTGTTCGGCAGCCAGACCTGCCTGCACTGATGTCTTTCCAGACTCCATGGCTCTCGGCAGCTTCTTCGCCTCCTTTCCTTCTCAACACACTTTCCCGAGCACGTGCCCACACTCACCGCCTCCATCACTCACCCACCATGCTGTGCGGGACACACCTGGTTTTCTTCCATGTCAGCTGTCCACAAACCGTTCTCATCCTCACCACCTCCCTTTCATGCTCTCTGACTCCTTGGCTTGTCTGCTCCTCTACGGTGAGGAGCTGGGGTGATGACCTTCCTGCTGGAACTGGGGTCTTCCCCGTCCTCTGCCCACTCTCTCCCCTCGTCTTCCTCTGCTGTGCCCTCTGGTGGGTGGGACTCAGGTCTTAGCTCGCTCCTGTCCCCACCATGCTCCCAGCTGCACTCAGGCCCGGCCTTCCCTCTGCCTCAGAAGGTGCCAGTGTTCACACCCTCAGCCTTGCCGCTCTCCTCCATTGAACATGGGTCCACCGCCGGTGCTTGGAAGGAGGCCGGGCAACTCACACTCTGTATATTCAGATTGAAGTCCAGGTCTCCTCCAGGAAGTCACTCCTTTTGTATGGTTATCTCAGCCCCCACCTTCTAGTAGCTCAAGATGCAAACACAGGGATGTGAATGGCTTGTGAACCTTCCGGAGCCTCAGCTCCTGGACTCGCCCCGTTTGCTTGGTGCACTCCTGTTGGTTTCCAAGAACACAAGCGGAACCTGCCCACTTGGCCCCGCTTCCCTGTACCCACTCTGTCCTATCACAGCCCTGCCTGGCCAATTCTGACTCTTCTCCTAGCTTCATTCTTGCTTCCTCAAAGTTGATTCTCAGTCAGCCAAACTCGTCTTTAAAATAAAACAGAATCAAGGCTCAGTGGCACAGGCCTATAATACCAACAGTCTGGGGAGGCTGAGGCAGGTGGATCTCAAGTTTGAGCCAAGCCAGGGTAACCTAGTGACTTAGTGAGATACTCCTCAAACTTCAAAAGTCAAAAATGAGCTGGTATTCAGTGTGAATACCCTGGGCTCAGTCTCCTATACCATACATGTACAGATATACACACAAAGAAGCAGAAACAGTGTATGGACCACGTTGCTCACACCCATGCTAACGCTCCTGCTATACACAGTATATTCCTGATGCTGGTTTCTGCTGACAGGCCCCGGCTGGCTTGACCCCTCTTCCTCCATCCAGTTCTGCCTGTGCTCTGCTGAACTCTGGAGTGGGCTGTCCCCATCGTGCAGGGTTCTCCTCAGGCCTGAGCTTCTACATGTCCACATCACATCAGAAAGCCCCTCACTGTATACCTGTCCCCAGGTTCTGGGTTTTTTTTTTTTTTTTAGCTTTTGTTGTAACCAGACTCACACTGCATTTTCTTTTGTCTCCTTCCCAGTCAGAAATGGTCCCACTGCTGTATTAGGTTGTTTTCCTAGAGTTTCTCGGTGTTGGAAATGGCCCTGTTTGGCTTTCTGTTTAACTCCTTCTGTGTGACCATGAGCTCCACAGGAAGAGGAGCATTGGGTCTGATCTTTCTCACCATTCCTGAGGATCTACAGCCATGGCCTCAGCTCACTGTCACAGTGTCCATGCTCTTTCATCCTGTGGAGTTAGCAAGTGGGCACATTTGGGAAGTTATCAAGCACCCCAATCAGGAGTGGGTTGTGTGGTGGTGAGAGTTAGGTGACAGCTTGTTGCAGGTCAGCTCCTAGGCCTCGACCAGTTCTGTGTGATACAATTCTTTGAATTTCTAAGGTTAAGTATTTCGGTCTTCATGCTTCAAGACTTTATTTAAAAACGATTTCTTGGTAGAGCTGGTGTTCCGTATGCAGAGTAAAAGATGCTGGTCACAGGGTACGTGATTTCTGGCAGAAAACATTCTAAGCACACCCGGCAGCACATTGTATTTAAATTAGTAGTAGATTGAAAACAAGCTTTTTTTTCTTACCTTTGATTATCTCAACCTATATCTAGGTCCTCAGTAAAACAGAACCAACCTCAGCAGGGGTTGTAAAGACTGTGTACATTTCACAGCCATCATTTAATTTTCTATGTGATGTCATCTCTGCCACAGTCTTTATTGGCCACTTTCTGTGTGCCACCTGCTGCTCTGGCCCTGGGAAGTGACAGTGTTCCTGAGTCTGTCCAGGGCTGAAAGGAAAGAGACAGATAGATAATCAATAAGTAAACAAATTCAGATGTACTTTGTCAAATGGAGAAAAGTTAAAATAAGAATGAAGGGTTGCCAAGACACACGTTTTGATCCTGAAATTGTCTTGCGTGAATGTGGTTTATTAATACTAAGCATGTTTTCAACTGGGACTAAGGCAGCAATTCATATATTCAACAAATACAGTTGGCCCATTAGTAGGTTTTTAACCTATGGATTCAGCCAAATGTATTTTGGGAAAAAGGTGCCTCTGTACTACACATGTAGAGACTTTCTTTGTCATTATTCTCTAAACAATAAAGCAGAACAACTATGTATTCACTATTTACATTGCATGAGGTATTAGTAATTTAGAAATGATTTAAAGTATATGGAAAGATGTGCACAAGATTTTTTCAAAATCTATACCATTTTGTATATGGGACTTGAGTATTTTGATATCCAAGAGACCCTTGGAAACAGCTGTCTTCAAATATCAATATAAGACCATATGTAGTAAGCACCTTGTGTGCAGTGGGGCCCTGGGTGGTTTTGGAAGTGGCTCCCAAAAAAATAGGCACATTAATTGGGTCTTTAACCTGCTGAGAACTTAGTAGGCTGAAGGCTTGTGATGTCCCCCTAATGGGAAGAGTGTGTGTGACAGCTGAGATGTCATGGTGCATCCTGGAGCTTGGGGGGAGATAACAAGGGCAAATAGCTGGAGGTGATTCACAGAGGGAATGAGAACAGGAAGCCTAAAAAGGTGTGCGCTTGAGCCAGAGCCGCAGACTGCTGGCTCACATAGCTTTCAGGGAGAGAATGATGTGATTCTGAAAGGTCACCCTGAGTCCACATGTTTGTCATCTGGTATGTAAACAGACCAGGCAGGGAGTGAGCAGAGTGGAGTAGTCAGTCCAGTCACTTGTCATTGCCTCCCTCCAGAGCCTTGAAGGCCCTTGAATAATCATCCCTAGGACATGGGTTGTCCCCTTTTATAACTGTGTAACCCAGTTTTTTGCTGTGTTTTATGTTTTGTGCTTTTTTTTTCTTATTTTGTTTTGTTTTGTGGTGTTATATGAAGTCCAGGGCTTTCACACTGTCCTACATCCTCAGCTCATTTTTTATTTGGAAATAGCATCTCTAAGGTGTCCAAGCTGGGCTCTAAACTTAAAATCCTTCTGCCTCACTCTCCTGGAGTGTTGGGATTTCCAGGCCTGTGCAGGCCCACCTTCAGCCCAGTTTTTGATCAACTCATTTGTCATTGGTCTAACACAACAATCTGATATTAGTTCAAATTTTTAGAGCTTCCTAAAATACAGAAGTCTAAAATTTCACGAAATTATTTAACTTTGTTTTGGCCCTATATTTTCAGCTACAAATTTACAATTATAGGGTGATTTTTTTTTCTTAAAAGCATCATTCACTACTCCAGCATCAAATGAGAAGTAGGTAGAGTAGCATAAAAAGGTCGTCACATCCATGTGCTGTTTCTCCAAATGAAAAGCAAACTTTCAGTTTTATTTTGTATTTGCGACTTTAGAACATCTGATTTTTATCTTGCAATATCTATAAGCAATGAAGGACTTTGTCTTGTTGTTTGATACCACTCTTAAGCCAGGAAAGCATTCACTCTGTGTGTCTGTGGTTTGTTCAAGTACTCAACCTAAGAATCCAGTAGGTGAAGAAACTTCAATCAAGCCTCCCTGGTGATTTTGTCACCATTAGCATTAAAGCTGGTCAAATCTTTTCAATCACCCTTTGCTTCCTATCTTAGAATTACAAATACATGTAAAAAGGGAGAGACCTAAAGGACTGTAAAAATCAAGGTGCCAAGAAGAAAGGAGCAAAAACAAGCATTAGGGAAGAGTGATAAGAAAAGACAAGTCATTATAAAATTAGGGGTTAGGAGAAAACAGAGATGGTGACAGCTGTGTGTGGCTGATCAGTCAGTCTCAAGCCCAAGTGTTCTTTGCTACTCTTTGTGTCTTCCTTTGGTTTTTTTACATCCTTAAACTTGATTCAGCGGACATATTCTCTGTTACATCTTTGCTTTATTATCCGACAGATACAATTATTAACAGAAAGTGATATTAATATTAATTACTCAATGATACTAAAAATTTTATACCACACAGAAGCAGATGGTTATTTTAAATGACTTAAAATTCTATCCTTTTACAAGAAGAAGCATTTTAAGCATATGTAGTTATAAATGTTGTTTTAATTGCTGCATTATTTCTGCAGTGGGAGTTTTAAAATCTTATTACATTTTCAGGGAAGTACTTGTATGTATATTCCAGAGTCTTTTAAATTATGTACTTGCTTTCAGGAAAACAATTACAAATACATTTAAAGTACAGAGTATTTTGGGGAGGCTTAATATTACTTATTAATACATCTTAATAATTCTCACTCCTGATCTTTTCATTTCATTATACCTTAAGAACTCATCTCATGTGAAAAGCTACTGCGTGGATATTTGCCAAGGTAGTAGGCATACCAGTTACTTTTCAGGTGGTTACTCTTGGTTTTTCATGTTGTTTGCAAACACTCTTGCTGGATTCTGCAGTTATAGCTGAGATAAACATACTACATTAAAAATATTGCCCATTTTTAAAAATCAGAACTTAGATACTTCAGAACTTTCAGCTTAGTTTTTGAAGACTTGGAAACTCAGCTTAAACAGCTGCTGATTATTCATTTTATATCAAAGTTTGCATTAATGCATTAAGTGCAGTAGGCATCTCCATTCCTCAAAATAACACCTGCAGAAGAATCTGCCTGGCTGTTGCTTTTCTTTAACATCAGAATGGTCCAGGAAGCCTGTGTCCAGAAGCACCACTCCCATGTCTCTCTGTGCAATGAGTTTATGGTGGTGGCATGAGAGGGATTGAAGTCTGGGGGCCCATCAGGTCCCCATCAATCATAAGGCCAAGGCAGTGACAGTAAGACAGGCAGGTCAGGCCCCCAGATGAGATTTGTAAGGCTGTAGCAGCATCCATTTAGACCACACATTCTGGAAAAAATATCATCGTACACTACCCTCTAAAGCAGCCAAGGTTTATGTTATATCCCAGGCCAAATCCTGCCTTTTCCACACACCTTCCTTCTGGAAACAAGCAGCAATGTTAGCAATCAAATTATTCATATCTATGTTTGGGGCAATTCATTTTTTAAATAGTGATTTGCTCTTTAAATAATCTTTCTTACAGTTGTCTTAAATACACAGAGTTTTTCATTTTTTAAGTTGTACTGGTGAGCAGGTGTGGCCTGAGTGTTACACACAGGTTCATGTTGCTGGCAAGTCCACCTCTTCCATTGGCAAGTGGGCTGAATGCTTTATTTCTTTGTTAATTTTTAGGGTATACTTGCGTTTTTGTCCTACCAATAAAACATCCGACACCAGACTTAACTTTTGAGGATGTATAGCCTTCTTGTTTGTGTTGTGTATGTGGGTGTAGTTACTCATTTATTTTCAAAAAATTACACTGTGTCATAATGGTTTTCATCTAGTTAAACTTAGTCCATTAAAATTTCCCAGGTCATAGAATAGTATTTCTGTGCACTTATTTAATATCAGTTTCAAAGAAAAATTGAACTTTTACGCCATCTGAAAACAGCCCACATGACCAGCAGTAGGGGATTGATAAGCCCCTCCCGGGGGATTACATAGCCATTAAAATACTGCTTCTTACGGCTTAGCTTGGAAGGTTGCCCACTGCGAAACACAATGTATTGTTACTTTGTGAACCAGCTTCAGCAGCACCATTTTGTGGTCCCATGCCTCTGACATGCCAAGCCTGTACCTCTTTCCCCGGGGCCTTTTCATGTGCTGTGCTTGGGAACTTCTCTGTTATGAATCAGCTTTCTGTCACTGGCAAAATATTGGTAAATGAAAAAACCAACTTCTAAGGAGGAAAAAATTATTTCGCCTCAGTTTCAGAGGTTCCAATCCCTGGTTGCTTGGTCCTGTCACTTTGGGTCTGTAGCAGCACAGCATACCATGGCAAAGGAGGCTGTTCACCTCATGGTGGCCCAGAAGGGAAGGGTGAGGCAGAAAGCAGCCAGGGTCCCCAAATCCCTGTTCAGGGATGCACAGCCAGTGACATAACTTCCTCCCATTGGGCCTCATCTCTCAGAGATTCCACCATACACATGGGCTAGCAACCAAGCATTTAACCCTGAGCCTTTATGGGGCCATTTAAGATGTGACCCATGATACTCTCTCTATGATACAAATACTTCCTGCTTTCATTCCCAGTCAGATATTTCTTCCTCAAAAAAAGATATTCTGACCCTCATTTAAACTTGTCTACAGTTCTGCATTGCCCATCCTGTGCATTGAAGCTGACAGCCCTTCAGTCTCAGTTGGATTCATTTACAAACTTGAAGGGTCCGCAGTAGCGTGGATCACAGCTTAGAGCTTAGATTGAGCACATTATAATTCTTCAGTTAGTGAATATATGTATCTGCTCAGGTAAGGAGCAAGGTTTTGCATCTTCATCTGCCCCAGCCCTTCTCCCTGTGGAATGCATACTCGGCCTGCACACATGGTTTGTTTTTGCAAACCTTGAAGTGCAGTCAAAGATAACAGGCCCCTACATCCGTGTGTAAATGCTACTGAGAACTTTTTCCTTGAAGTGAAATCCAAAGGTGTGGCCATAACTCATCAAAGAAGATCGCGGTGGGTTTGTGTTCTTCTGAAGGAGCAAAAAAAATTCTGTGAAATTCCCATTGTGCTCCCTCCCATCCCTCTGTTCTTCTGTGCTGTCTCCATGGCCTCTACTGGTGATGTCGTCTTAACAGTTGAACAGGTCTACCCAAACCCCCAAGTACCCAAGGGGAGGTAGACTTGCCACCGAGCCTGCCTTGGGGGTTCCATCAGTGTGCCGATTCTGCCCTTGAAGCCTCTGGGCACCGTACTGTCTTCACTAATACCGGCCTGTTACTTTGTTCACTTTCCTCTAGTTCTCATAAAATAAAAGACATTTATTGAGCTGCTTCAGATGCACAAACTCCTGTGTAGACCTGAGCTCAGCCTGCTGTGCTGCATCTCCCCCACATGTGAGGCACAGTGCTTGTGCCTTCAGTACCTCTGGCATCAGGGGTCAGAACCCTGGTTTATACAGAATGGAAAGTTGTGCCAGAAAAGACGGAAATGTCCTTGCTAGGAAGAAGTATCCTGAGGTTCAGAATGAGAAACCTCAGCACTCTAAGAGGCTGAAGTAGGAGGATTACAAGTTCAAGCTCAGCTTGAGCAACTTAGCAAGACCCTGTCTCAAAATCAGCAGTAAAAATGGGCTAAGCATGTAGTTCAGTGTGAAAGCCCTGGGCTTGATCTCCAGCACTAAAAGGAAAAAAATAAACCTCGCTTGAATTTCATGAAAGGAAACACGCCTATTCT
Organism: Ctenodactylus gundi; assembly: GCA_004027205.1. NCBI lineage: Eukaryota > Metazoa > Chordata > Mammalia > Rodentia > Ctenodactylidae > Ctenodactylus > Ctenodactylus gundi. The sequence continues at coordinate 103,401 of PVKB01001139.1, read as the reverse complement.
TTTTCTGTAGCCAGGAGGACACTAAAAATAGCTAAGAAGCTACTCCCTCGAGCTGCTGAGAAGTGGGCAGCCAAGTTTTTGCTAGTCACAGCCAGTTGGGCTGGGGAAGGTCTGCGCTTGAGTTTGAGACATGGACAGTGGGTGAATCTGAATGCCTGGCCTGAGGCATAGCCCTGTGCACCTGCGGCAATACTGAGTAAGAAACTCCTGTAATCCTGGCTGTGACTCCATGGTTCCTCCAGCCTAGTGAACACGCAGACCTAGCAAGCAAGAGGACCCCAAAGATGAGCAGTAGGGCCGAGCTGAAGGACATCACGGGGGTGTGGAGAGGGACAAATGATGAGAGCCAGGCAAGAGAAAATTACGGGTGCTCAGAAACCTGCTGGAGTGGGGGTGGGGATGGGGAATGGGCAGGCCGGGAGGAGGGCTCTCATCCACTGGGAGGCCAGTGGGTAGTCGCTGCTTTTAACCTCACCCCAGGGGACCAAAGGCAGCAGCAGGGAAGAGGAATGAGAATGAGCTGAGCTTTGATGGATAGCGATTGCAGACCCCACTTATGCCGCACCCACTCCTGACCCCTCTGCAGCCACAGGGGGCCAGGGCTTTGCTCAAGAAAAAAGAGGAAAATGTCAGTTATTATGTTTTGGAACACAATCTTATCTTTCATTTTATTTTAAAGCAGTTTTCCCAAAAGATCAACCATGGTATCGGACTGAACTTTATTGACAAAATTTTAGCTGTGATAAAGAAAATGCTTTAAACTCCACACAATTCCAGTCTAGAGTCTCTACAAACAGGCATTTTATTTGCTTAATTTTTGACTAGAAAAGAAACTCAAATTCTAAAACAGAAATAATGTAATGAACTTTAGTGGAGCAAATTGTCAGGTGTTTTTTTTTTTTTTAAGAAATTTTCTAATATTAGTGCTGAACTACTCTTTTGTTGTTTGCCAGAAGTTTAATCCTAGTTTTTGGATTTTTGTGGGTGCTCACGGGTTTTCATTTTGCTTTCTTTTGGGTTGTTGTTGGTTTGGTTTGGTTTGGTTTGGTTTGGTTTGGTTTGGTTTGGTTTGGTGTCTGTTTAGGTTTGAGGGAGGCTTGGAGGGTTTTATTGGTTGGTTTTAGATGGATTTTTTTTGTTTGCTTGCTTCATACTGGGAATCAAACTCAGTACCTTATAGGCAAGCACCTAATCATTAAGTGATATCTCTAACCCTTAATCCAAGATGGTAAACATTATTGTTAATTCTAGACAATACTCTGATTACTCATTTGTGTGGAAAAGACATATACGGTTGATATTATTAAGATGTTTTTAAAAGACCGTACTTTAAACACTACAGAGAAGAAGCAGTCTTTATTCTATAGTTTTCAATGAAGATACCATATGTATATGGTGTCTTCATGGAAGTAATGGTGGGGATAGTTTCCTCACATATAATACTTGACACATTTCCAGGCCAATTAAAATTGCTCCTTATGTTTTGAACATGTCCAACATTTACAAGCCCCAAGTGTGTGTTTTGAATACAGTGAGTCACCAAGAGATTCAAAAACAGAGATTGCAGACAGTTAGGGCAGGTTTTTGGAGAGGCAATACCTTTTTTTTTTTTTTTAATGAAACCTCTTACTTGCTCAAAGCTATTCCAGTAGTTAAAGTTATTATTTTTCCTTTGAACTTTTCTACTCTTGTCATGTTTTAAATGACTCGAGGTAGGATTAAGGTTATAGTGACCAGCCAAGCCTGGTGACACAAGCCTATAATCCCAGCATTCTGGAAGACTAAAGCGAAAGATTCTCAAGTTTGAACCCAGCTTCAGAAACTTATGGAGACCTGGCTCAAAATCAAAACTAAAAAATGGGCTGAGGAGCTAGCTCACTGTCAAGGCTTGGAGTTGGATCCCCAGTAACCCCGTTAAACAAACAAGAAGACTGCAGTGACCATCTGCTAACAATTACAGTGGGAAGCAGCTGTAAACTGGGTGTCCCAAGCAGGTAGAATGATGTCACCCCAGTAAAGGTGGCTAACCTAATGACCTTTGCTTCTCCCTGGTTCAGTCCATAGGTGCCCTCTTTCTCACTCTACCTGTACAGACTGGACCATTTCCTCACCTCCCAGGTGATCAGATGGTTGGGCTTCTTGCGCCTTCACAGAGCAGCATTCACACCACCTGATCTCAGAGCTCAACAGTCACAGAAGGGCATCTCTGCAAGACCATGTCTCAGCTACAGAAGCTGGAAATAAGCAGTCCACTCTGATCTATTCATATACTACCTAGTTTGAAAATGTTCTGTCCTACTATCTGCTACACATAAGTGCCTTGATAAAGAATTTTAAATATAGCTGTACAACAGTGTAACCCAAAGCAAATAGTCATCCTCCACACCACATGGGTTTCAGTGTTCAATGCACTGCTTTATTCAAATGCATGTGTTGCAGCAGCAATCACCTGCCAGAGTCAGTCACAAGCCAGTTGATGATAATCTACTTTTCAGGCAGAAGAAGTTTGAGGTTTGCCCTAGCCTTGCACTCTGCTTTAGATATGGAACACAGGCATTAGTCATTAGCAGTAGGTTAGCCAAATTCCAAAACAGCAGGAGAAAGCATGCTGGCTTCTCAAAGACTATCAGATCATCTCTTCAAAGAACAGATCCTCAAATTTAAATAGGGAGCTTTAAAAATAACTACGTTTATCATCAAAAATACTTACTTATATTATTGAAAGATGCTACAGGTACGAAAGTTTCCAAAGGCAACTTTGATCATATTTAGGCCAATTTAGTTTGAGTGCCTCTGTGTTTAAGCGTTAATCTGTAACAATGAATTAGTAGGATTAGATTAGCCTTTAAGGTTTTTTGCATTGTATATTTTTTCTTGTCTTTTTTAAACCTATAATCTGCTTTGTTCTACGTTTTCCCTGGTGTCTACCATGAGTAGGTTCAGAGGAATTATTTGTCAAGTCAGTAAATCTCAGGTGTTTACACACACGCTGTCACACGGTCCTTACCCTCCTCGCCCTGGTCCTGGATGGTGGTTCACTTTTCACCTTGCTTTGACCACAGCTTCAGGGATCTCTGTCTGGGGTCACTGTCCGGTGGAACCAAGTCCTTCAAAGCATCCTCAATAGCTGGTGGCCCGAGGAGCTGCTATCTCCAGCCCTGTGGCTGGAGCGATTGTCAGAGCCCAGGTGTGGTAGAAGGACTGCCTTTCAAGTGAACAGAGCTTCTATTTGAGGCACCTGACACCACGATGCTATCACTCTCCTTACCAACTAAATAGGCATGGAACCATGTAGAATACAAGTTTTTTAAATACTGCGTTAGATGTTTACAAGATTCTATTCTAGGAAGAAAGGCCAAAAAAAAAAAAAATAGCTGAGGATTTAATTTGCACGTTACCATTTGATTTCATCAAAAAAATTGTACTCTGATGTTTTCCACAGTTGGCTTCAAACATAGTAAAAGGTTACATGTGATGCCCAAGGGAAAGAAAGAAATAACTTATCATCATAATATGTTGATAATTTGTTCACCAGAGTGCTTAGATTGTGAAGTATATGTACGCAGATTTTTCAGCTGGTAGTTACATAGTACTTAAAACCCTTAGGTCTTACATATACCACTGAAGGTATGCTAGACTTTTTCTCTTTTATGTGGAGACTTCATTGAAGTTTAGTTATTTGTATGATAGCTTCATATTTGGAAGGCAGTTCAGTGGTGGGGGTTAAGTCATTGTTCTCCTATGCTGTTGGAAGATGAGGCCAGACCAGGACGATGGGTCCCTAGAACATGACCTGGAAGGGTCTATACTAGCGCTGGCCTCCCTCATTCATTGTGCTTCCTATCTCGCCATGCCATAAGCATCTTCTCTCTGGTTGGCCGGCCCTCTGCCAAATCCTGCCAGCCATGGCCAGCCAGTCGTAAGTGAGAGACCTCCAGAAACCACGAACTAAAATAAACCTTTCCTTCCTATGTCGTGTGTGTTGGATATTGCATCCCAGCAACAAAAAATAATGAAGACATTCAGAGTGCCTGGATTGTGAGGGATGTATGTAGGGGGATTTTTCAACTGGTAATAAAGCTTAAACATTTAGGTCTTATTTATATTACTGAAAGTATACTAGGCTTTTTTTCTCATTCAAGAAATTAACTCAAATTTTGTTGTTGGTTTTTTGGGGTTTTTTTTTTTTTTTTTTTTTTTTTTTTTTTTTTTTTTTTTTTTTTTTTTTTTTTTTTTTTTTTTTTTTTTTTTTTTTTTTTTTTTTTTTTTTTTTTTTTTTTTTTTTTTTTTTTTTTTTTTT